>WJXA01000087.1:0-302313 GCA_014282245.1 Rhododendron simsii | reverse complement strand
CACCCTTGTGGGGGCACAACTGCCCTTAGACACAGCAGCCCCCAAGGTCCATAAATCACACCTTTTAAACAGCATTCAATCTCATGATATGTGCAGATAGCAAAGGGAGAAATTACATTAAACATAAATAAGTAAAACTTAATATGTGATGCAAATGGCCAAACACTCCGGTTGGACTCATTAGACTGGGCTTCCCGTGTTTGGTTTCCTATCAAACTTGGAGATTGGGTCTCGGATGGGCATAGGATATTAATCTTAGTGTTGTAGATCGTGTGGGTCTCGGGTTAGAATTTTGATGCTATCATTCCTTGTTCCTATTAATTTTTGTAATATTTTCAAAGATTAATGAATTTTTTTTTGCCTTTTCAAAAAATAGACAGGTATTTAGCAAATGGAATCAATATCGTACATGCATGTAAGTGTAACCCTGATTAGATTTTTGAGGGCTTCATAAAAGGAAACAGCTCCTCTCCGGTTGCTGAGCACTCCGGTGGGACTCGTTTGTGGCTCTTTTCGAGTCTACTTGATGATCTAATGTATTTTGCTGGAGTTCGTTGAGACATTAATAATGCTACAATTCATATTGATTAAATGTATCCCAATAAGGAAAAATGATTCTGGTTCTTCACTTTTTCATAATCACTCCAAAACTTATCTTTTAGCGTGTCTAAAAGTAGCGGGAGCAATATGTATTTTGAATAATAGACGACAAATTTTGGTGAGTGATTATCAAAAAGTGCAGTGCCAAGATCATACTACTATATATAATTTAGATCTACAGAAGTGGCTAGGATGGTTACTTGTTTGTTTGTTTTTTTGAACGGTGACGAAGAATTTATTAACTAGAGTAAAATTACAAGAATTAAAATTACAATAATTAAAAGGATAAGAAGACTAGGCATCATAATGTACAAAACGCATCGATCTCAATCGACACTCAATCCGCCTATTAATCCTATGCCGCGAAGGACTGTAGTACGGTAACGATAGTTACTTGTGTGACCCATCTCATACAATTTGAAGGCAAACATAAGTAGTCTTTAGATATTCATGATACTCGTAATTAATATCCTCAAAAGAAACATCGTAAGTAATTTTATTCGACAATGTGAAATCACGCAAACATAATAATCTTCTCTCTCTCATTACAAACAATGGGGTTTTTCATATCTTATTGTACAAGTACAAGAACAAAACCAAATACAAACCCATTCTTTTATTGTACTCTTTTATTGTACTCATGTTCCTTATTATCACAAAACCTCTGTTCTAGTTGGCCTTTTAATTACCAATTCGAGGCAAAGGCACAACAAAGAACTTCATCAGACCATCTTTGCAATCAGCACCATTTCCCTCGCTGGAAGCAAAATAGAGAGGCCTCCACGGATTCATCAGAGCATACTCGAACCCACTGCCACTTCCTTGCGTTGCATTTGCCAGAAGCTTGGCTCCCTCGAAATCACACTTGATAAAGCTCCCAAGATTTGGCAGCAAGTAGACATTGTGCGGTCGAGTGGTCTCACTTGGTGGATCATACTTGAACACTGTCAAAGTCATGAGAAATTTCAAAAGCACTAGTAAATATTATGGCTGTAAACAAGCGGAGCCTAGTCAAGCTTTTTCGAGCTCAAGCTCGGCTCGGTTACTAAACGAGTCAAAAATTTGAGCTCGAGCTTTAACGAGCCAAGCTTAGTCATTTAAACGAGACTCTTTAATCGAGTCCAGCCTCCCTTAACAAGCTGAACTTTTGTTGAACGAGCCAAGTGGATTATTTACTAAACGAGCCAAGTGGATCATTTACTAAACGAGCCAAGTGGATCATTTACTAAACGAGCCAAAAACTCGAGTTCGGCTCATTTACTAAATAAGCCGAGCCAAGCTCACAAGCTACTCGGTTTGATTACAGCCCTACTTGTAATTAAGCTCAGTATTAATAACACAATAGGTTGTGCGCATTTGGCGTGTATGTTTCGTTGCAGTGGCGTAGCCAAGATTTTACTTCTATGGAAGCGTCGACTATGAGACACAACCTCAACTAAGAAATTTGTGATGAGATAACAAAAACTTTTTTTATGAAAATAAGAACAAATTAACTAACAAATTTGTTCAAAACTATACCAATGCAAGTGGTTGCGAAAGATCATGTCGAGTTTCATGTTCTGAAAATTTCGTATGATAGTTTCATCATCTAGCTATTAAATGTATCCCTCCCTCTATGTATGCAATCATGCTATTACTGATTACAGATTACCGATCTGATTTATTCGTTGATTTTTCGCACAATTAGTAACAGAAAATACCCTCTTAACAGTTGCAAACGTAACAAAATAATGCCGCGTTAATTGGAGAATTTGATTAGAACATACCTAGTATATCATTTACGAAAAAGGGGCCATGTTTGAGGGCCCAAGCAGTGTAGTTAAACCCAAATCGCCAGTTCTCGGACCCTCCGACAACAATGGTGTCTGCAGCCTGGCTAGTTGCCAAAATGGTGGCTACAGTTACCACGAGGACTAGTCCCTGAGCAAGACTCAAACCCATCTTCATTTCCCAACTATATTTCTAAATCCAAAAAGACAGAGAATATGAAATGTGCGATGGTGATGGCACAATTGGCTTGGAATGGCGGGGTTTATATATGGTTTTTCTGGCTACTTGGTCAATGCGATGGTGATGGCACAATTTTTTATTTTTTATTTACATTGAAAGATAAATGGAAGGAGGAAAATTTTTTCAGTGCCGGGTGGGTACCACATGGTGTCCGCTCTGCACATCCGAGCCATTCATTGCGTTTTTGGACTACTCGAATTTGGAGAGAGAAAATTAGAGAGAAAATGTTGGGGTGAGAGGAGAGAGAGGGTTTTAATCCGAGCCGTCCAAAAGTGTATTGGATGGTCCGGATATGCCGAGCGGGTACCACGTGGAATATACCCGCCCAGCACCTAAAAATTTATCAGGAAGGAGGTTGTGAAAGAGTGAAAGGAAACGAATCGATATTTGTGCCATCCGATTCATCTTCACCAATTAATTCTGAAACCAATCGGTGTTTATTTTGTTAGAAACTTTCATTTCTGTCAGCTCTTAGGAAATCTCGAATCTAACTATATGTCCAACACATGATCAAGCACATGCCTCTTAGTCCAACTCTCCTAATCTTTTTTTCTTTTTTCCTTTTTTCCTTAGGAAAGCATAGTCAGTATTCGCGTACTTAATTCTCTTTGTAGGTCGTTAAAAAAAAGTTTGTATATGTTGTAGAGTTGAAAAGGAGGAGGTTAGACGAGCGGTTAGGATCATGTTTTCGAGCTCGGGACATGGGACACAATAGGAGGGCACACTCAGTACCTCGTAAGGCATGCTCGAGTCTTGAGTCGTGCACATTCTCCAACAACACAGATTTGACGACGATGACTAGAAACTAGTGGGCTAGTAAAAACACAATAATATTATTCTTTTTCTGACTTTGGTTGGTAAAAGATGGGAAAATGCAATGTAAAAGCTTCTTGTTTTCAGTTCCATATTGTCATGCTTAAGGTCATCCAATGACATTATCACTAACATGAATTCAATTGCTCAGGATGACCCTCTTGGGGAGTCTGGCCAATTTTCACATGAGAGGAAGCCAGGCATGGAATAAGGGAAATTTCATGGCATTTGACAAGTGAATTTAGTCACCAAGTTTTGGTAAGATTCCATTAAAGCCAAGAACTATGGGGGCATGGCTATGATTACTATAACCAGGAAGTCTTCAAAGAACAACTGAGATAGGTTGCTAAGTCAGATCTTCCACGAGTTCAAACAGTTTCATCAACGGTCAACCAACACATTCATCGCGTGCCAACGCATTCATCACGTAGGCATGCAGTCATCACTTAGGCACGAGACGCTCTGTTCCTAAAAACTACGTTATCTTGTCCTAATGCACTCATTGTCACATGTTCAAGTCTCGAGTTTGTGTATTTTCGAGAAAGGGGTACAAGTTGAACAAACTTGTTCAGGAGCAGATTCCTATAACATCGTAATGTTAGATTACTTCAATGTTTCTTTACTCAAGAAAACATACATAATCCAAACACATTAGCTATTTTTCTGCCTGTGGTGCACTTCGTTTACTTTTCCGAAACTCTTATCTGAAATCTCAATATGATTTTGAATTCATGTCTTGGAATGTAGGCTTCACAGTTCAACGCATACAAATAGGAGCAATGCAACTCCACAAAATGTCTTTCATGGAACTATTAGTGATGAAATAACAATACCATTACATACTTGATGTACCTGTAAAAAAAGTTAACCAGAAACCGGATATGTGATCTCCCCATGGATGTACAATCCAAAACTCACATCCGGACAAACAAACGTACCCTAAGTTCGTTTTCCACGTCAGAGTACGCAAAGGCATCCCCTCTTCCAAGTTGCAACAATATATAGAATTAGTGCAACAA
The DNA here is from genome assembly GCA_014282245.1 of Rhododendron simsii. Classification (NCBI taxonomy): domain Eukaryota; kingdom Viridiplantae; phylum Streptophyta; class Magnoliopsida; order Ericales; family Ericaceae; genus Rhododendron; species Rhododendron simsii. The sequence goes on along the minus strand of WJXA01000087.1, from coordinate 297,871 downwards.
GAATTTCTTAGTACACAGAATAAAAAAGTGCACCTCATGAAACTGCTATTACAAAAACCATTCTCTTGTCAGCCATGGAATAGGAAATCTAGTGGAAACAAAACCAAAGATGCGAACAAAAGAAAACGAAAGATCAGATCGAAAGCATGCATATGTTAGGCCCTGCCATACAAGGTGCGTTTAGGCATTAGCAAAATACAAACATAAACCCAGAAACTTAAAAATCGCTACAAAATCCATATATGCTAGGCTTCACGTAAATACACATTCGCCTCCACTGCACCAGGTTCAATGAATCAACCCAAAAGGGGAATAAGCACTTTGCCAATGAAAAAAAACACACCAGTACTCATGTCTTCTCTAATGACGAACAAGAACAGGTGGTCGTCCACAAAATCTATCTTCTCCACAATATATACAAACTCCTCAGCTTCACAACAACGGCAGAAGCAGCTGCCACTTCTTTGCTCTCTTCGTTAACTTCAATAATGACTTATGGAAAATGTTCGACACGTATAGGTTTTTACCAACACTGGAGTCGACCAGCCCTGTAAGCCCTTCACCGCCAGAGAAAGGCAAATGTGGACATTCCCCCTGTTGCCCCCCTTTGTCTCTCTAAAGGGGAGTCTGCCAAACACTCATTCTTCAAGTGCAAAATGCCTAAACCTGTTTGGGTAGGCAGTGAAGTGTAGTCGGCTCTGAATTAGTGAATTGTGATACCAACTGTCCTGAGATGGACTGATGTGGTGCTTAATATCCAAAGGAATTGCCCCATTTATGCCTGCCTCCATTGTTATGAGGACTAAGATGGCAGGTGAGGAATTTGCTCCGGCCCGTGCCATCCTCCGCTTTGTGCCTTCTATTGCCCCTCCAGGTGTTCCTCCATCTACTCATGTGCCGATCTGGACGCCTCCACCTAGGGGAAGTTACAAGCTGAATTGTGACACTTCTTGGAAGAAAGGATCCCAATTTAGCTACACCGCTGTTTCTTTTGCAGTCACTTAGGAGTGTTCTTCTGGAGGCTAATAAAGTGAAGGTCTATGGGAGCTCTTCTTTTGTGTGCCAAGCTCAGGCCCTTAGGGAGGCTTCCCAAATGGCAAAATCTTGTACCTGCATGGCCTTGGCTTCCCGCTTCCATAGAAATCGAAAACAAACATTTGATCCAGCTCACAAAGCATATTACATTATCTGAGGGATCCTAACCAAAAACATCGAATTCAAGCCCAAAAACCCCAAAAATTGAGTAACGGAATCAATTCGTAGAACAAATACACGGGAAAAAAAATACTTGACATTGTTTCTTAGCAACAATTTTCCTTTCTTATTGATGAATAGATACTAATTTAAGCATATGGACTTAAAATCAAGCACAAACCAATCAAAAAGGAAAACATGAGATATATATCCACCATCAAAATTGTGATTCCCAAAGTAGGAAAAAAAACCATAAAATGACAAAATTCAGGACTAAATCACAAACCAAAAAACAGTCGGTGGATATGCAAAAAAACAGCCGCATATATCCATATCTGGTAGTGTAATTCCCAGATTTTGATTGATTACTAATGGTGTATTCCCAAGAAGAACCATAGAAGCAGACTTAGAAGGCCAAACAAGAAACTGTGGGTAGCATGCGAAACACAACTACTTGCAATGGAACTTATACTACTAATAATGTTTTTTGACCAAATACCACGCCAAAGGGTAGCCGCCATCAAAAAATTGGTCAAAGACACCACAATATTACTTTCGATTCCATTAACATATGTGAACTTGTCTCTCATACCTATTAGGATCCAAGCAAAGGTCAACTATCAAAGCAGCAATTCAATTTTGTCTTTAAAACCATATTTCTAGGCCTCTCTTACCTGCGTGTGGCCCGACCAAAACTGAGGAATGAAATTGCTGAACCGACACTAAACTAAACAACTTACATGTGTGGTTTTGAAATAGCCATTGTCATTACATTTTTTTGCACAACGATAGAAAATTTTCTTAATCTTAGGATAAAGGATTCAAAGATTAAAAGGGAAAAAGTAAACGGAAATATAATGGGGAAACATTCGACAAGGTTGTCAACAACCCCACCACAATCACCGGCCATCTAAAGCCCCAAAAAGAGGGGAGGGGGAGGAATCAAGGATAGAGAAACCAATATCTAGTCATTCACCAAACCAAATCAAAACTGAGACAAAGTGGGGATAAGCTAGGCTAATGATCATCCTTACAGCAACGCAGCAGAAGAAACTTGAAACTAATGCAGAGCATAGCAGAACAAGATACATCCCATATAAGCATTGAAATTGTAGATTGGAAGCTAATACATAAGCATAGAACCAGGCAACAGAACATAGACTAGATACTGAAACCTGATGCAGAATAAAATTGCAGCAGAGACTTCCACAAGTGCAGTATTGATAAATTTGCATTAGATCACAAGACCGCCTCCATTGCCTTTGCAGCAGAACCAACATGAGCTGCAGATGCAACTTTTACAGAACCCTCAATTTAACCAGAAAATCCAATTGAGAACACCCTCCCCATTTTAGAAAAGATTAACCACCAACAAAAAACACGTACAAAGAAAAAAACTTCCAATCCAAACCATTGCATCCCTCGCACCCTTGCAATCCAGGCCACAGTCATGACATATAATAGATGCCAAATATAACTAAAATGTTTAGACAAGATAAGCTAGAGGGAGTCATCTTCATGAAGCAAAAGCTTGCACCCAAGATAAAGATTCAACTGTGCGATAGGTAATCACGATCTGTGAGAGAGAGAGAGAGAGAGAGAGAGAGAGAGAGAGAGAGAGAGAGAGAGAGAGAGAGAGAGAGAGAGAGAGAGAGAGATTAGCTCCTGCCCTCAAACTGAAAGAGTCCATGCATAAAAGCAAAAATCATTATATAGTGATCATCCCATCCCACCAATCATATTCGAAATAAACAAATATCTAAATTGGATGACACCAGTCCACAACCAATACACACTGAGTGCACAACTAACACAACTTTTAACATAATAGTGGAGGTATTTACCTGCTAATCTTCTAGTAACATGGAGTTGGTTCTGCCTTGAACATTTTCTCAAGCTTGTGTCTGGAGAGAGCGTTCAAATTTAGAAACAAATATTCATGAATTAGAAATGGTATTGAAGTTACTAAAGTCACCTGAAGAAATTCTTGGCTGAAAATTGAAACCTTTGAACAAGAACGTAGTACACAACGGAGCAGGATTCTAGCAGAATATTGTAGAGCCACTTTTCAATTTCCACTCCACTCACTTTTCGCAAATTGACCTATAGAAATATTAGTCAGATATGACACATTCATAACACTTTTACCCGTAAAAGAAACAACATTAATGTTTATTACATACTGATACATGGATCTGAAAAAGGACGAGAAAATTCCTTTCAAAATATACAAATACATACTCAAAATTGTATACAATATTTGGATATGATCCATTAACATACGAAGCTTTGGTCGAATTGTACATTAGTACACGATAGAGAGGACTCCACAGATCCACCAGAGTGCGCCCATACCACCCAGTCATATCTATGGGATGGCTCTTGGAGTTAATAGTTTCAAAAGCAATCTCATTTCTCTTCTTCATGTTCCACAGTTTGTCCTTAAACAACAATCTTTCTTTCACATCCCAAACCAAGGGTGTGTTATATATGAAAAGCACAAGTCCTTACAAAAATTAAAAATGTTAGTCACAAATTGGAGGAGTAAAACCATGTCAATTAGTAGTATATTACCTCAATTTTAACAAAATGTTGTGTTGTGTAGTCTTAGACAACATGGCGCATAATGCATAGAACATATCAACAACTCTTGGCACCACCACCGGAGGAACTCCTGGTGTGGGAGGGGTGATTGGATGACCAGCAAAGACCATCCTCACAATGTCTTCAAAATCAGCAAACAAATGGCATGAAATCTCTTTGTCCTAAGTTTTTAACACATTATTTTAGTTATTCTATGCATTTCACCTCTTGTTATACATGTAGGCAGGTAGACTCCCATAATGAAATGTTTTGACCTATAATTATCTACTTTATAGATACTAGGAAATGTAGAACCTAAATTTGCAAGATATTGCTGATTTTGAAGACATTCTGAGGATGGTCGTTGCCGGTCATCCAATCACCCCTCCAGCATCAGAAACTCCTCCGGCAGTGGTGCCAAGAGTTGTCGATATGTTCTATGGACTATGCGCCATGCTGCCTAAGACTACACAGCACAACAGCTTGCAAAAATTGAGGTAATATACTACTAATTGACATGGTTTACTCCTTCAATTGATGACTAACATTTTTAATTTTTACACCGACTGCTGCTTTCCATATATAACACACCCTTGGTTTGGGATGGGAAGAAAGATTGTTGTTTAAGGACATAGGAACATGAATAAGAGAAATGAGATTGCTTTTGAAATTATTAACTTCAAGAGCCATCCCATAGACATGGGTGGGTGGCAGTGGTGCATTCCGGTGGATCCATGGAGTCCTCCCTATCGTGTGTGTTGATATACAATTTGACCAAAGCTTCTTATGTTAATAGATCATATCCAAATATTGTATAAAATTTTGAGTATGGATTTGTAGATTTTAAAAGGAATTCTCGTCCATTTTCAGACCCATGTATAAATACGTAATAAACACTAATGTTGTTTCTTTTACGGGTAAACATGTTATGAATGTGTCATATCTCCCTCCAATGCAGCAAATCAATAAGTTCAAGAATAAGATCTACTCATCAAAACTGGAATTCCAGAAACAATTTGCTAAGTTATACTACTCTACCGGAGCCATAAGAAACACAGAAGCGGTAAACTAGAACCAAGATACACGACAGTTAACCGTCAATATACTTCTTTGACCTAAACTTATGCATTATTATTTAGGAGAATAAGAACAATGCATGAGCTATGAGAAAATTCCAAAATTGAAATTGCAAAGATTAAGACGATTAAATTCCCAATTAATAGATTAATGTGCTCACAATAAGCCGATGTTGCTATGAACACCTTATTTTGCAAACTTAATCTCGCGGCCGTCTTAATGTTGCCATAATATGCTTCGGCATTATGAATAGATTGTAAACCTCTCAGAATGGCCCTTCAAGAAACACAAACAACGATTATTTTCTCATACCTCATAAGAAAATTTTATGTCAAGTTATGCACACACTCAATTGCTCATACCTAGAACAGACTTAGTATCGGCCTTAGGGCCGATGCACCAAGTTCCCAAGTTGTCGTACTCCCAACTCAACTTTGGTTTTGTGATCCATGAGTTCAATGTATCTCCGATAAATCATTCTCTTGATATAACAATACTTGCATTTTCGCACGTACCAATTCAAACTTATTACAAATTGAAAGATTTTTTATATTTTTCAAAACATTTTCTAATTGTAAAGCTTTTAGAAGATTATTCATTCGGTAGAGTAATTTGAAATATATTGACTTTTAACTGTCAAGTATCCTGGTTCTTTAAAGTCCATCGTTGGATAAGCGATTAGATTTCAAACTTGTAACAGTCCAACTAATGAAAAATTATCAAGAAGCTCTACAATTAATGAAAACATACAAAATTGGACTTCAAAAAGAATTCCAAATTAGAACTTCTTGATGTATTTTAGTTTGCAAATAAAGAAAGCCTAACATTATTGTTTTGTATGTTTTCTATGCTGGTTTGGCTTGAAAAAGAATTTCAAATTAGTTTTCTAACTTTGATTTTATATTTGATGTATTGGAAAACATAAAAAATCCTTCAATTGCAACAGTCCAACTAATGAAAAATCATCAAGAAACTCTACAACTAGAAAATGTTTTGAAAATCATACAAAAATTCATCAAATTGTAATAAATTTGACATTGGTACTTGCAAAAAATGCAAGTACGGTTATATCAAGAGAAGAATTCATTGTAGAAACATTGAACTCATGGATCACAAAACAAAAGTCGACAATTGGGAACTGAGAACTTGGTAGTACAACAACTGGGAACTTGTGCATTGGCGTTGGGGCCGATACTAAATTTGTTCTCAGGTATGAGCAATTAATAATCTTATTATATAAATTGACATAAATTTTCTTATGAGCTATGAGAAAATAATCGTTATTTGTGTTTCTTGTAGGGCCATTCTAAGAGGTTTACAATCTATTCATAACGCCGGAGCATATCATGGCAACATTAAGATGGCCACAAGAATAAGTCCGCAAAATAACGTGTTCATAGCAACATCGGCTTATTGTGAGCACATTAATCTATTAATTAGTAATGTAATTGTCCATAATCTTTGCAATTTCAACTTTGAAATTTCCTCATAACTCAAGTCCACCAAGCATGCAATTAGTCTTCTCGATATGTCGGACGCTATTCTTATTCTCCTAAATAATGCATAAGTTTAGGACAAAGAAATATATTGACTGTTAACTATCAAGTATCAAGTGTCCTGGTTTTAGTATGGTCATCTGACAGCATATTAAATTAAACTCTTACTCTTAAGGGAGGTTATGATGCATATGTACGTGTAAATTTTTTCTAGACATATACACAATCATACACAGAATCACCCTATTACTTAAGAATTATAAGGGGTATTGATTTATGTCACAACCTCTTGAATAATCAGGTGCAGTGATCCTTTAACAATTTAGCTAATCAAATGACTGTATAAGTTCTATATCCTTGTTTGTAGTGACAATAAGTGAAACATTTTGTAGAGCTGCAATGATATGAATGAAGCTAAGTTAGATGATAGTAAAATGAATCTCTTGCATAAAAATAAATAAGCTATGGAAGTGAAATACAATTAGCACAAGAAGATTAAAACTACTTACATATATATTTTCATTTATTATTTTTAAATATTTCACGGTCAATCCGGTCAATCCACCGTTTCGTAATGAAAATTCATGAACCAAACCATATCTCATGATTTTCTAATTTTTGAATCGTATCCGGTCCATTAATCCACGGATCCAATCCAAATATACAATTTCATTCGGTTCAGACCGATTTCATAGTTCACCGGATTGTTTTGGACAGCCCTAGTTCTGGCAGCATATATACCAAAATGACATTCCATTCCTACTGAAAGATAAAAAATCCTAAGAACCCGGTAAAATTCATTTTGCCAAAGAGACGGGCTTCACCCAAAGTCGAACTTGGGATATTTAGGCAACCAATGTGCTTTTCGATGCTCTGGACTATGAATGAAGTATAATAATGTGCACAGAAACTTATTTGGGTCTCTAGGCCTGCCCTCTCTAATGCCTTTCGACTTTGATTTGAGGCATGACTCGGCAACAAAACATCTCTTTAGCTCCTTGTTTCTTGGAGGCATAGGGGGCCACTGTTCCAATGGTATTCTAAGAACCACTCTGGTTCTATTGTTGTTGTATTTAAGTCAAATTTCTAAAGCAAAGATCCCTACACTTCTATAGCAGGGCTTTAAACTTCGCCTTCAAACAAGGCATGGTGAAGCAGAGGATGTTAAAAAGAAATGAGGGAAAAGTTTCCACCAAAATGATATCATTTTGTTTGAACCAGCTTATACTTAAGACTGCTAGACAAGTACGTGACATATTGAAAACCGAGAGAGTATTTCAACCATTACTCTAACAATTGATCCAGCAGGGGTAAACTATAAACCTTAGGCACTTCTTGCTCATAAACATACAGCTCATGCTTACATCTGGACTCTGGACCTTAGTTGCACGAAGCGGGAGTGGGGGCGAGGGAGCGGATGATCATAGAAGTGTGGGAGCGCCGCCGGGAGCCTTAAGGAAAAATTATTTATTTTTATGTATTTTAATGTAGTAAGATGTCAAAAAGAAAATATTATTCTACCACTTAAAATGCAAAATATAAAAATATTAATAGTTTTAATTTGTGATTCAAGCTCTTCTTCATATTTTAGTTGCACAAAGCGGGGACGGGAGGGGGATTGGTTGGTGGAGAATTATAGGAGCTCCTCTCCGGGACGGGAAGTGTTATGGAATAATACATGAAAATATGTAATGCAAGTAAATATTATTATGCGTCATTCATGCCAATTGCAAAGATTGTCTTAGTGACTAAGTAATATTATGGTTACATTATGTAATTGAGCAAATTTAAGTTAATATTTTTCTAATATCTTATCATTACTTTGTCTTTTATCTTGCTTGGTATCTTTTATTTTTATTTCTTTTGGGATTTATATGCCTAAGAGGTTCTATCCTAGTTGGGAGCCGGTTCCTTCTCAATGGGAGCGAGGTTCATGACTTGGAGCACGGGAACGAGGTTCCAAAGTGTATTCGCCACCCACGTTGGAGGTTCATGCAACTAAGTTTAGGAGACTCTGGCCAAAATTGGCAAACGTAGAAGGCATACGTTTGTAGCTCATGAAATGATGCCAAACATACCGGAAAGAATCATAGAATGTAACTAATGCAAACCATGTAACAGGCATATTTCCTAAGATCTTATATTTGAGCAATCTGTAACTGTTCCAACAGTTCACCTACTCTGGTCTGCCATTTACCCATAAAAGAATCTCCTACATCCCAATTCCCAAATAACAGGCAAATACAGGTCAAAAAGAAATTTTGATAAAACATACACTATATTGGTATCTTCTTTTTTATCTTAAAGAAGAAGAAGATACTAGACTGACCTATGCAGCGCAAAAGATGGGAGTGATTGGACCTACCACTAAACTCTTTAAGTAACCGGAAGTAAGTGGTCCCCTAATAACTACACGCACTCTAGAGGCGAGTTTGGCGACCCAAAAGTGGTATATTGATGGTCCCAGTGATTTAAATACGCGAGGCGACAAAGCCCTCATTGAGGCGAGGCGAGGCGAGCGCCTCATTGAAGCGAGGCGAGCATTTAAAAAATTATTAAAATTATAAATGTTTTTATGTTTTTAATATAACTGTTTTGTTAATAATTGGAGGGGGTTAACTGTTATGCTAATAAACAATAAGGGTCTTAGAGTATTTTATTTATATATTATATACTCCCTCCGTTCCAAAATGAAAGTCCATCTTCCCTTTTTGAGTTGTTCCAAAATGATGGTCCTTTTCCAAAAATGGAAGGAAAAATTTGGTGATTTTCCAAAAATGTCCCTCATAGGTGAATATAAGTGTTGTAAAGTAGGTAGAATATAGGGGTAATGGTGGAAATGATAGGTATTGTAGGTGTAATGATTGCATGTCCCTTTAAATAGTTGGAATCCCCAAGAGGGACTCTCAATTTGGAACGAAGGGAGTATTATATATATATATATATATAAATAAACATACATACAGAAGTACATGTCAGTCAAAACCAGATCAAAACCACACAATCTTCAACGGTGATGTGTTGCTCCTCCCCTGACGGCGGCTTGCACTCATCGATGTTCAACGACGACGATCTGCCACTCCTCCGACGAAATAAGTATGCCTCTTACCTCTTCTTCTCCTCCCTCATCTTCTTCTTCTTTTTCTTCAACGGTGAACCAAATCTGCTCTGCAACATGTCTGGGGGTGGTCGATGGTGGTCGCCAACTGCTGGGCTTGGTCGATGGTGGTCACCGACGCCTAGTCGCGCTTTTTACGTTGCCTCATGCCTCACGACTAGGCAAGGTTTTACCGACTAGGCGCTCACCTCACCTTGCACCCCTGAGGGGTTGTAGTGTCGCCTCACGCCTCGCCTCGCAAGGTGGTCGCCTAGGCGCGCTTTTTCAATTACTGGATGGTCCAAGTATATTTATGTATCTTGATCTAACGTCCAGACTTCAGCTCAATCTAGATGTCTTTCTTCTTCAAGTTCAAATTATAAATTAAAAAGCCAGAACTAATTTTCAAGTCAATGCTACTTGGAGGAGTTACCACTAAGTTGATGTTTAAGCTTTTGAGGTTAAAAGATTCCCCAAACTCATTGTCGTTACCCCATTCCTTCTAGCTAAAAAATTAACCATTTCAACATCGTACAAGTACACATACAATTTAAACAATTACCACGGCCTCGTTTTTGAAATTCGGGTGAAAAAAGAGCACCTTAAGATCTCAGAAATAAGCAAGGACATATTCCAATCAACAAAGCATTTGAAGATTTTCTTCTTTAATTGAGCTAATGAAGCAAAAGACCACTTGACCCTACAAGCTATTCTTTCATTGAACGTCTTTAACTCATCTACCACCCTGCAAAATATCAAGCACCATGAAATAGAACACCCAGCCACCAACCACACTAACACAATCCCCATAATTCAATTCGTAAACTGCAACCAAAGAAACTAGCCCAATGGCAAAGAATGTCCTGTTTAGACCCAAGAGACATAATTTTTTCGTCCGTATTCCAACTGTCATCAAATCATCTAGTCACTGTCACCGTGCATCTGAAAAACATTTTCCTTTGATTGAAATGACTACAAAATCGTACTTACAAATTCCTATGATGATGCCACAAGAAGGAACAATACAAGTATTATGCACAATAATACAGGTAAAAGTGGATCCTGAATAATTACAAAGGATGCAGCTTAAAAACCCAAAAGAAATACGCTACATAACTTCCACATGTCTACACATATTAAGCAGTGTTCTAAAACAAGGAATTAATCGACGATTAATCGCTAATGGGGCCTATCCGATTAGGTCCGACTAACGATTAATCACCGGTTACAAGTGATTGGGGCAACTTCTTGCTTGGTCATTAACGATTAATAACCAAGGATGCAGCTTAAAAACCCCAAAGAAATACGTAAACAAAGTAAATCAAAGCGAACAAGCTGCATTGCTACATAACTTACACATGTCTATGCATATTAATTTAACGACCAAGCAAGAAGTTTCCCCAATCACTTCAGGATGCAACATGGATCTATTTCTTGGTTATATTCGTTACCTTCTATTGGTTATTAATGGATTCATTTCTTTGTTGTATTTGCCATGAATTGGTTTCTAGTTTTAAAATACTTGTTCATCCATCTCAACAGATAGTTTAGCTACACATTGTTTGAACATTTTTCTTATATCAAGTTACGTAACCTATTGGCCATATATTAGTCAACATCGATCTTGTCACATCAATACCTGAGGTCCAAAACTCCAACACGATATCAAAAGGCTCAGACTGATAATAAGCTAAACAATCTAATTGTTTTTTGCTGAAACTATATCACACACATATATCCTAAAACAAATGAATCCTCCTAAATGTTACAAGCAAAATCTTTCATGAGCTAAAACTCGCGCACAAGCAAAACAAGTAGAAAATCCCAAAAAGATTCGATGTCACAAATACTATTACTCTAAGTGCGAGACGACAAGATTTTATATAGTTCACTTCTTTTTTACCAAAGACAATACCATATTATGAAACAAATTCAGGAAGCCCATATAGAGATGTTATTTCTCTCCGTCTCCCCTTTTATTATTACAACAAAAACATTATAGAACCACTACATAATATCAATCTCTATATACAGCGCAGTGAATAGTTGTCATATTCACATATACCACACTACGGTTCCGTTTGTTTCGATGTAAAATATTTTACAATGTAAAATGTTTTTTCAGAAAACAAACTTTAAACTTTTATTTTCGGGTGTTTGGTTGATCGTTATTTTCCATGTAAAATATTTTGGCAAAAACAAAAATATTTTTTGTTTTTGTAACATATGTAAAGATATATACTTCTATATAGTTGTATCACGTATGTTCATGTACACACACACACACATATATATATATATATATATATATAGAGAGAGAGAGAGAGAGAGAGAGAGAGAGAGAGATGGCTCAGAAAATTAGACAATTGATTGGGAATTGTGTAGAAATTGGAGAGAGAGAGAGAGAGAGAGAGAGAGAGAGAGAGAGAGTCAAATAGTGGTGATGACTACGAATCATGAATGACTGGATGGATCATGGATGTGGTTGGGTAGTAGAAGGCTTGAAGCGACGGGATCAGTGGCACTAGAAAATGAATTACGTATGCTTTGGCGGTAAATTGTTTTACCCCGACTGACAGAATATATTTTAGGGGAAATTACAGTAAGCCCCCTTCAACTATACCTCGGTAACGAGTTGCCCCCTTCATCGTTTAACTCGGACACTTAACCCCCTTCATCTTTTATGGCGTGACACTTAACCCCCTGCCGTTAGTGAGCCGTTAACGGAATTGCTGAAATTACCAATTTACCCTTTTTAGGTTATTTTTGTTTCGCTCATAACTTTTCGTAGGAAACTCTGTTTCAGCCCGTTCTTTTTTCAGAACTCTTGTTTTTTCCTCTATTTTATGGGTCTATAATAATTTTAGTATGGTTACTTTACGCTTTCTAATGTTAGATTGTATCTCGAGTCTAACCTCAAATTCTCCCAACTGTCACGAAAAGTGTCATCTACTAGCCTTTTACTTTTTTTTATTCTCTTTTTCTGTGAACCTATGGGACACTAGCTGCCATATTTCTGAAAATGTCAATTTTAACCCGCGTGGGCCGAAAAATATCCCAACCTATTTTCTTGTTATTTTTTCGTTATTTAATTAATACTAATGTTTATATTCGGTATCTTTTTTCTTTCTTATTTATTTAAAATTATTTTAGTGTTCCAATTTTCAATCCGGTTGAATTGGTGGAAAGATCTTGTTTTCTTTATCATTTTATCTTTAATGGACATAATGAATTTTTGAACTCGTAGAATCAAATCTCTCTTAGGGCTAATCAACGAAAGCCCTAAAATCAAAATTTAATTATGGTCTTTTAGAATAGAATGATAAGGAAACTAAAATCTTTCCACTGGTTCAAACGGATTGAAATTTAGAACACTTAATTTTTTAACTATATTTTTAAATATATAAACTGTTTGAAAAGGTTAAAAAAATTAAGTATTCCAAATTTCAATCCATTTGAATCGGTGGAAAGATTTTAATTTTTTGATTATTTTATCCTAAATGATTATAATTAAATTTTATCTCTGTGGCTCTCATTGATTAGCCCTAATAGATGTTTGATTCTAAGACTTTCTTAAGGCTATTCAACGAGAGTTCTAGAGTCAAAATTTAGGATCCTAAATTCTAAATGAAAACTTAAATTGTGTCATGGCCCATGAGGCCTTGAGAGGGATTAAGTGGCATTCCACTGAGCACTTTTTACAGTTTTTGGACTTTTACTTATTTTTATCTTTATTCAATTTTTTTTTGCATTTGTTCGATTTGCGCTTCACTTTTTTGGTTTTTCATTTCGTTTTGTCAAGACGAATTATTAAAGTAAAAAATTATGACATTTATCATATTTTTTTTGAAAATATTCTAGATAAAAGTCAAAAAAACTGGCTTTATCTTGATATTTTTTTAAAAAAAATTGGTAAAAGCTATAATTTTTTACTTTTCTAATTTTTCTTGACGGGACGAATTAAAAAACTCAAAAAGTAAGGCGCAAAACTAATATACGTAAAAAAAAAATTGATTGAAAGCGGAACTTTATTTTACGACGAAGGAATTGATGAGATGCAGTCTAAAAGTGGGCCACAGAGTTAAAATTTAATTACGACGAAGGATTGAAAATTGGAACACTAAAATAATTTTAAATAAATGAGAAAGAAAAAAGATACCGAATATAAACATTAGTATTAATTAAATAACGAAAAAATAACAAGAAAATAGGTTGGGATATTTTTCGGCCCACGCGGGTTAAAATTGACATTTTCAGAAATATGGCAGCTAGTGTCCCATAGGTTCAAAGAAAAAGAGAATAAAAAAAAGTAAAAGGCTAGTAGATGGCACTTTTCGTGACAGTTAGGAGAATTTGAGGTTAGACTCGAGATACAACCTAACCTTAGAAAGCGTAAAGTAACCATACTAAAATTATTATAGATCCATAAAATAGAGGAAAAAACAAGAGTTCTGAAAAAAGAACGGGCTAAAACAGAGTTTCCTACAAAAAGTTATGAGTGAAACAAAAATAGCCTAAAGAGGGTAAATTGGTAATTTCAGCAATTCCGTTAACGGCTCACTAACGGCAGGAGGTTAAGTGTCACGCCATAAAAGATGAAGGGGGTTAAGTGTCCGAGTTAAACGATGAAGGGGGCAACTCGTTACCGAGGTATAGTTGAAGGGGGCTTACTGTAATTTCCCCTATATTTTACAAAGGAAAACGTTTTACTCATAATTTGTGCAACCAAACACCAGAAATGAGTAAAATATTTTACGGTAAAACAAACGGAGCCTAAATAACAATTAATAGAGGGGAAACCAGAAAGATCTAAATACTCTTGATTCTGGTCTATCATTTAAAAAAAAAATTTTTGATCTACTAACATAATAAACAAGCAAATAACTTGCCAAAAAATCACCACGCAAATTGTAATTTGCATAAAGTTAATACGTACAGAAGCCCAAAACCTGCAAAAGCTATGCGTCCTTTGAACCTCCATCATCCCTGCAAAAGGAACAACCTGTCGAATCTATGCTACTGACTTGTCAAGTGAACATCATTCATAATATGAAACCAATCACATGCGCTTGAGAGATGAAAACGTTAAGTCTGCCTCTACCCCATCAGCATAAAGCAATTGCCATGTCAAACCTGAACACCAAATCATGTCGTGGGGCGCTTTTCAAAACCCAAGAACATTCTGAAGTTCAGCCCCAAAACTCCCACGTATTTACAGTTAACAAGCACTAACATCTTCCCCTACCTTCAATTTAACCCCAAAAATCCCAAAATGTGACTGCTTTCAAGTCCCATTAAACCAAAAGGTCTTAGAAGTTTCAGCAAGTTTGAAAACTAATTCTATTTTGTGTAAGCTTTGTCTAAAAACACAAAAATCTACAATTTTGGCGGCATTTTATGCCCAAGAAATAAGAATCGAGTCTTCATATATTCCAAATATTACGGAATGTCTTTTACTTATCAAAAAAAAATATATATTACGGAATGTCTTTTACTCGTACTTCACCAACATTAAGAAGACAGACAGTTCTTCTCTTAGATACATCAACCCAATCTACAATACTTAAATATGTCCGGAATTAGATATGGTTGATACAAATTTTTTTTTAAAAATGACGAAAGCAGTAACAGGGTAAGATGTCTACTTACATTACCACTGCATCAAGGATCTGTGATGGCGTCTAAATAGTGTAAGCCTCAGCAGACCTAACAGCGGCATTGAAGCATACGTCTTCACCACCTTGGACAACAAGATCAGAGATACTAAACTTGGCGCAATGCAGTAGGGTAGCCCGGTGTTCACTGGAGAAATACTCAAGGCAGAGCAAAGAGAACACGTTGCCAGCAACATGATGCACTGCTGGATAAAATAAATCAACATTGGGCGGCATCAGGGACTCGAGGGGCACAACCTTTTCCAGATCCTTTATACACCCCGAGAAGGACCATTTGTCGACCAAGTTATACGCATGAAGGTTGCAGTCATCAAACCAGAACAATGTGGTGTGGACTGCCACCGGCTTCACATGGCACGAAATGCCAAAAACCATGCATCTTATGATCCAAAAGTTCCCAACGACCCTCCTCCGGATAATAAGTGTAAAGAAACTCATCCTCACATGAACCAACTAGAATTTTTCCAAGGTCAGGTAAAGCAACAGCAAACAAACCATACGCTGTAGGCAATTGTGGAGGTGGAGAGAGGGAAGACCACCTACCAGATTTAGTGTCGAATACTTCAGCCCAATGTCTCGTATGGCAATGGGGACCCTCAATCCCACCGAACACAAAGATCTTACCGTCGACCACCACTGTCGGAGGTAAGAACCTACCATTGCGCATCGAAGCGCGTTTCTTCCAGGAGGATTTTGTGGGATTTTGGCTGCGGGTATCCAAAGCATAGAACCTGCGCACCGGTTCATAAAAACGCCTAGCTCTGTAAGGGGGATCACCGCCCATACAATACAGCTTGTTGTCCACCGCAGCAAAGCCGCCGTGCAAAGGGACATTTGGCGCCTTTATCGGAGTGAGAACCCTTACAGAGCCGTCTTCACGGCAGTCTTCTTCTCCCGAGACATCGTGATTTGTGGCCACCGAATAGAATTCCATTTCGTAGTCTCCTTGAGAGACAGCTCGAACGTACGCAGTTTTCTGATGCGGTCGGGACCTTGATGGCGAAGAAGATGCCGGAAACATGATCGATTCGCGAAGTAGAATGCTGCGAGTCGATTCTCTCTCTACCTTTGTGTTCTGTTTAATTATTTGTTTTACGGTTTCTCGGCCATTCGGGATTGCCTCCTCTCCACATTTGTTCTAGGGATTGCCTCTACGCCCTATGGAACCGCCTCAAATCCTCTATGCCGAAGATTTCCGTGTACTCGTGTACCCGTGAATTTTGGATCGTTAGATTGTGTGAATTTTTTGTCTTTTAAAATTTTATTGCAATCCAACTGCAGTAAATACATCGGTACAAAAGTACATAGAAATTTTGGTACAGATGAATTGATCTAGAGGTGTCAAATGGGCCATGCCGGCACGGGCACGGGCACGGCACGGCACGTTACAAGCACGGTTTTGGCCTAGCATGGCACGACACGGCACGATCTTAGTAGGCCCGGGGCACGACATGGGCACGGAAGTGGGCGGCACAGCACGGGCAAGGCACGAAAGTTGGCCTGGCACGGCACGGCACGACACGGTCATAGACGGGCACGACACGGGCACGGGCACGGAAAGTGGACAAGAACGGCACGGCATGACACGGTTCTAGCTAGGCACGGGCACAACACGGCACGACACAGGCACGACACGAGGCACAGAAAAATAAATAAATAAATAAATAAGCCAAATGGCTTTTTTTAATTTAAAAAAAGTAAACAATTTCTATTCGGTAAAAAATATTTGTTTACCTTTAAACATCTAAGATATTTAATTTAAAAAAAAAAACAATTTCTTTAAAAAAATCATGTTTTTAAAAAATCAATTTTTTACCTTTAAAAAATTATCAATTTTTATTTCGGTAAAAAATATTTGCTTTTGTTTTTGTTAGTGAATAGGCTTTGGACCTTTGGTTTGTAAATTTAACATTACAAGTTAACGAGTAAAATTAAAAAAAAAACTTATCAAAATATTTATGGTGCAAGAGTAATTTAATACGAAAGGAATTTATTTAAAACGGCACGTCTTAAAACGGCACGGTCCGACCCGACACGATTAAGTAAACGAGCCGACAAGTCTTGACTCGATCGAAAATGGCACGGCACGACACCATTTAAGAAAACGGGCTGGCATGGCACGACGAGATTGAAAACAGCACGACACGACAAGATTTAAGAAAACAGGTCGGCACGACACGACACGATTTAAGAAAACAGGTCGGCATGACACGACACGATTGGCAAACGGCACGGCACGACACGACACGATTTAAGTAAACGGGCCGGCACGACATGACACGACACGATTGACAAACGGCACGGCATGGCACGACACGATTTGAGTAAATACTATAAACGGGCCGGCACAGCACGGCACGGCACGAAGCACGGTTAGGATGGAGTTAAACGGGCCGTGCCGACACAGCACGACCTGTTTGACACCTCTAAATCGCCGGCACGGCCCGTTTGACACCTCTAAATTGATCTAGTTTGGAACTCGGGGAAGGTAAGAGCATCTCCACCCATCTCCATTTGGGCACCACCAAAACTTCATTTTGGAGAATCCATGTCCTCTGTTGCATCTTTATGTTAGAGACTCAATTCTCATTCTCCCCTCACAAATCGAGACTCATCTCGATTTCTCTTCTTCACTAATATTCTATTCAGAAAAGCTACGTGCACAACAAGCTGTGCACAGCAGCTGTGCACAGACCTCTTTTTCTCCCGCCTCGGGTCACACAAAGATGATCGGAGCCGCTTATTTTGTTCAAAATATGTCGTTTAAGGTCTCTGTAAAAAATGAGTTTCATTCGATATTGTTAGAGGCGTTAACAAAACACCCAAAATCACTTCAGAGACCTTAAATGACATATTTTGAACAAAATAAGCGGCTCCGATCATTTTTGTGTAACCTAAGGCGGGAGAAAAAGGAGTCTATGCACAGCTTGCTGTACACGTAGCACAACTCTATTCTATTTACTTTTTTTTTATAGAATTTCGCCAATTACATATAACTTTTACATTACGCATTATTTTTCTACAAAATTTGTATGATTGGAAAGACAATAATAATACATTCAAAATGAGTCTAATATTAAGTATATGTAAATACATTTTGAAATAAAAATGTAAATTCAAACCATTTGAACTCACAATATTACTTTTTCTCATTTATGATATTCTATCATTTTATTGGTTTGAATAATGAGTTGAAATGAGAAAAAAAAAACATGCATCTAATGAAAGGAGGAAAAAAAACAATATTGAACAATAAATGGAGGAATAATTGGGGGAGTTTTGAAGGTGAAAATTAGATAATTTGGTTGGAGTTGTTGGTTCTCCAGAATTATTTTTTGAATAGAATAATTTTTTTTGGGTCTCCGAAATGGAAAAAGAGTGAGAGATGGGTTGGAGATGCTCTAAGAGAGAAAATAATTTTTAAAAAAATTAAAGAATAAGTTAAGAAGAAATTGGAAAAAAAAAATGAATTTGTTTTCTAAATTTTTCCTTTTCTTCCTCTAGAAACAAAACAATAAAACGTGCTGGGTGTGGAGCGTGTTTTGCAAAAGGAAAAGGATGAGGATCCTCCCAGTCCCTTTCGGAGGCTGGACGGTTCTGACCAGCCCATTTTCCGGTTCCTATTGGGTCCGTTTTGATGATCCGGAACATTGAAATTTTAGACATCGTCCAGAATATTAGGAACGCCAAAATTCATGTTTAATGGTATCCGCTTTTGTCCAAATTTTGGAAACCCGATATCCTCCCGCCCGATCTCCTAATCGAGTCAGATTTGGGATGAGTTTTCTGAGACCGGGTTTCAATTCTTATGTGGTCCACTAAGGGTTTCTTAAAAAATAAGTATTTATTTTCAATTTGTAAGCTTAAAAATAGTAGGCTTATTGAAATAATTTATTTTTGTAAGTTTTTAAATCGGGACTATCCAAAATTGTTCGGCAACAATTTTAACTGCAACATATCCAAAACACCCCAACCGAAAAACATCCTCATACGATTAGGACTGAAAAACTTACCGTATCCAAAAAACTACAACATATCCAAAAAAAACTTGTCCAAACTGGTCGGAGAAAACTTGACTGTATCCAATTGGAATCCCCATACAATTAGGATTGAAATGATCATCCGTATAACGTATTAGTTGACTCATATCTTAAAAATCTGTTAAACTTTTTTAATGGGCAACTTGTAAAAATGCACTTTCTTTGGTTCTCCCCCATAAATATTCTATTTAAAATTTTTGACTATTTCGTCATCCTTGTTTGTTTTGTCTTTAGAGATTTATTATCAAATTTATTATTTATTATTTACTTTTTAGATGTATATAGCATCTTCCATTCAAATAGTAAAAGATTTTTCTTCAATTATTACCCTCATTTTTGTAGATAAATTTCAACTTTAGTGATTTTTTAAATCAATTTTTACTTATTTTTTAAAATTTTGAATATATATGACGTACCTCTATTTAAAAAGTAAAAGCTTTCTCTCTAATTATTATCCTTAGTTCTGTATCTATTTATCTATCTATTATTATTCTCATTTCTGTATCTATTTATCTATTTATATGCACTCATTACCTCAAAACTTAAGCTATTGGGTCTGGTACAAAATCGCAAAGATCGATTCATGAAATCAATGGGACTTAAGCCTTCCCATCGCAAGAGACTGAATATTTTGGAAAGAAAGACATAAATTTTTCTCAGTTGTTGCATTATACCCTTTCAAGGACCATTTCAATTATTAAAGAGGAAAAACATTTGATAATTCCCAGAAAAGTTGCAGTTTCGCTTTTTGCGCTAAAAAATGTTTATTTCTCAAAATACTTGGGTAAACGGAAAGAAATTTTACTTTTCCGATTTCTCTCGTCGAGACGAATCAATAGCCAATAAAAGTTTGACGCAAAACTAACAAATACAAACAAAAATTTAAATAAGGAAAAAATTCGTATATTTAAGTTAAGTTTAAGTTAACTGCAAAACAAGAAGACCTAAATTGACAACTTTTACTTCAAGAAAACTGGTTGTTTTGATTTGGAAGTTGGATTGATTGATTCATCTTATGCTGCTTCTCTCTTCTTTTATTCCAATTGCATGGCCCAAAAGCGGGGAGGAGAGATTCAGACTCGAGGTAGATTTTTGGTTTTTTCATTTTGTTGGGTATTAAACGATTTTTGTTAAGTAATTGGAAGGGGCACAAAAGGCGGACGTAGGATCCAAAGCACTTTCTCTTCCCCAAGTTTTAAATTTCTGAGGGAAATTAGGCCGGAAAATAATGTGGCAGAGATTTCGAGCGATAGAGAGATTGCTGGGACAGTGTGACTCATTTTTGTCATATTACATATCTATGCGTGATATCTGTGTGCGTACACTTTTTGAAATTCAAATCTTTCAATGTTTCAAAGGTTCAACAAGATCTTGTCGTAATGCATGCCACAAGAATTTCAGAGTACACATACCGGTAAAATGCCATGTATAGCTATTTTTAAAAGTACCATTCAGTCGCTCAGGAGACAAGAACACAACCTTCAAATGCTCACATTAGCTGGTCCCGGCCACCAAAATTGGTTATTACGAACTAAATGTTGATGGTAAGGATCAAATTAGCTGGTACCGGCCACCAATTGGTTATTACAAACTCAATGTTGATGGTATGGATTGGGAGATGCTGCCAAGCGATGGTAATGACACCACGCATAATTCCGAGGCATGCACAGGTACTACGTGATTGGAATGGGAATTGCATTGCGGGCTTTGCTAGCCAGCTTGGAGGTATTTTTTAGCCCTTACAGTAGAAGTCTAGGCCATGCCATGTAGGGCTGTTACGAACCCGATCGGATCGAAAAAACCGACCGATCGGTTTGGTCTTCAGTCGGTTCAGGGGCGTTGGTTCGGGGTGGACCGAACCGAACCTAGGTTGGTTTGGTGTCGATATATTTTCTGAAAATCTATATAGACCGAACCGAACCGAATGCGGATCGAACTGACCGAACCAAGCGCTCAAGAGTGATTCTACTTCCCAAAAATCTTATTTTATCAATAAGTACTTCATTTTTAGTAATTTTGTAGATACTGGATGTGCACCGATCATTCCAGAGCCAAGTTAGTTTTGTTTTTTGTAGGAGGCAAAACTTGGATATTCAAGATTTGTTCTTGTTTGTTTAAGTTTGATGCTAACCAAACATGCTGAAAGGATATAATTCATCCCTTTTATATCTATGTATTTTGTTCATTGTCAAAAGTGCTAAAATCTATTTTGTAAGAGATAAGAGGTCCTGAGCGCTTAGGACTACTCTTGAGCGCTCAGGAGTGTTTCCAGTGGCAGTGTCTCATTTTCTGAAATCACCCATTGCATATCGTATCATCATTACATTCTGAGCACCTTTGTTTGTATACATTGTTATCTATTATTCCTATAAATTTGTGCTCACTGCTTTTTAATGAAACAAAATATTTTGATAAAAATTCCACAAATTTTAAGTAGAGACCGACCTCGCGTCGAGCGAGAGGGGTGCCGTAAAACCCTTCCTCTCTTGTAACTTGACTTTCGAACCCAAAATAATCTATGATTTTCAAAGTCAAATAATCATTTCATTTTCAAAGAAAAACAGTTTCTCGGATGATGAACCCTAAATCCAGGTGACGACTTTTCAACTTTTCAAAACACACATTTTTCAGGCCATCCGAGAAAGCCTTTCGGGCGGGCAGCCCATAAAATGCAAACACTGTAATGAATTACTTCAGGTATTGTATTTATAGGAATTTCATTCCTTAGTAACCATATTCCTATTCTTATTCAATAAAATTTTTAGAAATTTGATTCATAATAATCATATTTCTATTGCTACTGAAAATTCCGATCATTCAAGCTGTGCCTTCAAGAATATGGTGGCATGGCTATGATTACTAATCGACTGGAAGTCTTCATGGAACGGATGAGACAGGTTGCTAAATAGTTTCATCAACGTCAACTAACGCATTCATCACGTAGTTGGCCGGAGATGGCTATGTTCCTGAAAACTCCGATGTCTTGTCCTAATGCACTCATTGTTGCATGATCGTGTTTCAAGTTTGCGTAGTTTGTGTGTTTGAGAGAGTTGTACAAACTTGTACTCAGCGGCGGAGCTATATTAGGTTCTGAGGTGGCCTTGGACCCCCTTCAAGTTCCTAAGTTTTAAAATTTTATTTTGTATATACTTGATTTTGAATATTATTGATAGTTATTCGTGCATAGATATAATCTTAATAATTTTTTTTGATTTAATAAAAAATCAGTTATTTTACATTCTTGTTTCTCAATCTGTTGAAGTTGTCTAAAAAAAAAAATGAAGGTATATTTTAACTGCATTAGGCTATAAATATTTCAATGTACAAATGTAATATATTGAAAAACTAAAATTGTATGATATAATTAGTATATATTCTGATAAAAAATATATGTCTATTAATTCAGCCCTCGGGTCAAAAATCCTGACTCCGCAACTACTTGTACTGGGAGTAGATTCCTATCAAAGCATACTGTCGGATTGCTTTAACATTTCTTTCCTCAAAAAAAAAAAAAAAACATAATCCAAACACATTGTCTATTTTTTATTCCGAAAATCTAATCTGAAATCTCAATCTGATTTTGAAATTCATATCTTGGATTTCCAGGTTTTATGGTTCAACTCATACAAATAGGAGCAATGCAACTCCATAAAAGGTGTTTTTATGGTAATGAGATTATAGAGCTAAATATTTTGTAGAACTACATATTTTATGTACCTTCAATCTGGCATGTAAAAATTCTAAGTACTAACCAAAAACCGGATATGTGATCTTCCGTTGGTTGTATAACCCAAGACTCAGAGCATCCCCAGTATTTTAGAAGAGGATAGATAGTTATTTTAACGGCTCGTTTGGATGAGGTATTAGGTTTGGAGGTATTATGTAAGAAGGGGGGATTGGATAATAGGGTGTATTAGTTAATAAGGGATGGCCCACATTGATGTGATGTTTATAGAGGGGGGATTAAATAATGATTGGTTTGGATGAGGTATTAGAAAGGGGGATAGAATAGTACGTGGTTTGGATGGAGGATAAAAAAGGGGTATTAGGAAGGGTGGATAATGTAAAAAGTTGTCAAATGACTATTTTGCCCTTGTGCAGACCCAAACTTAAATATGTATGACTTTATATATGTATAATTACTAATATAATTAATTTTTGAAACTTAAGCCATAATAATTTTTTTACTAACAAATGTACTAATTTAATAAATGAAAAAATCAGTTTTGATTTGAAAAAGTTCGTGTTTTTTATAATAAAAATTCCGTTTGTTTTTAAATTGTTGGAAAATTACATTGTTTGGTAGTTAAAAATGCGTCCAACAATTTTGTTAGGTGAATTCACATGTGCCGAACATATTTCTTTGGTGAAAATGTGCCTAACTAATATAATAATTATATAAAATATATAAAATATTGTCATTTCGTTTTTTAAATGTTTAATAAAAATACTTAATAATGGTTTAATGTAGGAAATGTTATCATTTTTAAAAAATGTTTAATAAAACCGAAATTTTAAGAATTTTGTAAAAAACCAAAATTTAAAAAATGAATAGGTAGTAGATGGTGGATGGTGGTTGAGAACATGTGGGTGTTAGTTGAACTCATGGCTTCAGTAGGTTCAACAAATTAGTGCCTCCAATTTTTCTATAAATAGCACTCATTTTTTTCATATATCATTCCACATCTCATCTTCATTTCCTATATTCGCAATTTTATTTTTTTCCATCATTTGAATGGCACGCCGGGCTTGGAGCGAGGAGCAGGAGGATACATTGTTAACAAACCTTACGAGCCTTGTCGATCAAGGGGTTTGGCGAACCGATAACGGAACGTTTCGCCCTTCCTACTTGAGAGTTCTTAAAAATGAGATGCAAGTTTCTTTCCCTCAAGCAGGTATAAATGAAATGCAGATTGAAGAAAAGATCAAGAAATGGAAGCGTGAATATCGCATACTAGACACTATGCTTAGGCGTCCTGGGTTCAGGTGGAATCCAAATGAAAACAAACTAGTGGTGGAAAATGAAATTTGGAATGAATTTGTCCAAGTAAGTACTCGTCAATTTTTTTTCAATTTTGTATAAAGTATTGGTTCGTAAATTTTGATAATGTTTTCCTAACATTTATATGTAGGATCACCGACATCAGAGACATTTTCGGGACAAGCAATTTCCCCATTTTAATCGATGGGCCTATTGCTTTGTTTCTGATGATAACTAGAAGTTCGAAGTTGAAGGTGGGCATTGGAAGAATAAATTGAAAGTTGTGATAATAAATGGATTGACGAATAAATTTTTAGCCTTCCTAATGTATGTAAACTATTTAATTTTATGTATGTCTTGTGAAATGAATGAATTTTCCTTTTCATGGCTTCCTAATTTGTTTTATGTATGTGTGTGAGGGTGCATTTCTGTTGGTCCTCGTATTGTACCATTGTTTTCAAGTTCAAGTGAAAAGGTGAACCACAGAATCATAACTAGTCTTCCATATGGAATTCTTACATTTGATAAAGTCTTCCCAACTTAATTCGTCCAAATTCTTCAAATAAAAACCTACAACTTCATTCCGAATTGAACAGATGTGCCAATAAAATACAACATACGAAACCCAAAAAAAAAGTTAAAACAAAATATTTTGTTAGACTAGTTTGCTGTTCCACTTCCAAAGCAATTGTGGATGTGGAAGCACCGTCACTTGATTGATGCTTGATTTGAGCCAACTGTATGTCTTGCATGAGTCGGTATCTTTCCTCATGAAATGCTAACAATGCTTCTTCTGCTTCGTCAAGTGTGTTGTACTTTTTCTTCAAATTCCCCGCGTATCCATTAACTTGGAGTTCCGCGGCCGCCCTACTTGTATATATTCCCGGTTTACGGCCAACGAAAACCACCCAATACTTATCTTTATCTCCACTTCCCATTAAAAATCTATTCGGATACAAAAACTGAGCCTGCTCCACAAACCATCATATTACACCTCAAAGGCTCAGAAAAGTATCATCATAGCCCAAAAAACACCTCAGAGATATGCATTACAACCAGCACTACAGATACGAACATGAATTTAACAGATACCAACATGAATTTAACAGCACTTAGCACTGCAGATACCAACCAGCACTGCAGATACCAACAAGAAGCAGTCAGACACAGCAATAACCCCAAAACAATGCAGTTTGGACACATCATTGGACACAGCTGAAAACTGCAGAGAGGGCTCAGATCATGTAATTTTATTCACAAGGGTGCGCATGGCTGCAACCAATAGTTGCCCCGCCAAGGCACTACATTCATTTACATTCTACTTTTTTCATCATTGCCCTATTAGGGGTACCAAAAATTGCACAAAATAGCTTGGAAATCCAAAAACCAGTTCAGAAAGGTAAGAGCAGGGTGAAAGTCTGGATTCGGATCAGACACAAAAACAACATGGCCAACACTGGACATATCAGAGCATACAACATTATTGCCACACTTGGACTGCACTAACAATGTCCAAGAAAACAGCCCATGAAAACAATGCAGAACAGAAACCTGAAAACTGGATTGGCATGCTCAACACTCAAACACAACATCCCACACACTCACACACTCCATAATGGCCAGCATTACCTATGCCAAAGCACGGCAATACACAGGCTCCACACTCACACACCAGCAGTCTCAAAAATAGCTGACATACCAAAAACAACAGTCTCAAATACCAAAACAGAAACTGAACAGAAACTCAACTGCAGAATACAGTACCCAGACACCATAAAGAAGCAGAACTGCAGAACCAGATCAGAACCTCAACAGAACATTCAACTGCAGAACCAGATCAGAACCTCAACAGAACACTCAACTGCAGAACCAGATCACAGCAGCAAAAAACTAGATAGAGGCTCAGAAAATTTTCATCATTGCCCATAACACCACTTATATGCCATTACAACCTGCACTTACAATGTCCAACACAAAAACAGAACACAAAACTGCAGAACCAGATCACAGCAACCCAGAGGCTCAGAAAAGTATCATCATAGCCCAAAAAACACCTCAGAGATATGCATTTAGAACCAGCACTACAGATACGAACATGAATTTAACAGATACCAACAGGAACTTAACAGCACTTAACTGCAGATACCAACAACAAGCAGTCAGGACACAGCCCAAAATAGTGCAGTTTGGACACACCATTGGACACAGCTGAAAACTGCAGAGAGGGCTCAGATCATGTCATTTTGTTCACAAGGGTGCGCATGGCTGCAACCAATAGTTGCCCCGCCAAGGCACTACATTCATAAATAGGAAAAACACCTGCACAGAACAGGCTATGCCAAAGCATGGCATAGCAAAACCAGAAATAACAAATCTGCAGAAGCAGAACCAGAAGCAGAACCAAACTTCAGAACCAAAACAGAACCAAACTTCAGAACCAGAACAGAACATAATATGAACTGCATAAACCATTCAACTCCTCAAGTGGACAGATTAGAAATTGCAGTGGGCTCAGGAAATTAGTACGAAACTCACGAGGGTACGCATGGCTGCAACCACAAGGTGCCCCGCCATGGCACTACCTTCATTTACTTTGTCGTTTTTTCATCATTGCCCTATTAAGAACCACTTACAACCATTGGAATTCAGAACAGCAAAACCAGAAAATAACAAAACTGCAGAAGCAGAAGCAGAACCAAACTTCAGAACCAAAACCTCACAAATGTATTCATTCATCATTGCCCTATTAATGGATTGATGCATCATTGTCATGGAGCATCACTTTCAAACATTTTCAATGACAGTTCAACTGCAACAAACCACACACACACACTCTGCACATGCTCCACAAAGGTACCAGAAAGTGGACCGAGGCTCAGAAAAATTTCATCATAGCCTTCCATGGGCTCCGACAATATAAATCCATCATAAGGGTACTCATGGCTGCAACTACCGTTACCCTGCCACGGTATCTACCTTAAATCAGATGTTAATCGCCTCATCATTGCCCTAGTCAGACTCACTTAAGTTGCGAACAACCTGTCATGCAAACAAACTTCATATTACATTCCCGAAAATTTCACTTTAGCTATGCATCAAATGTACGAATTTGCCAAGTATAAGATGTGCATTAGTTCATATATATACTTCATACACCCATCATAGGTACTTCATAGACATCCTCCATTGTTCATTACACATTTGACGAACTTGATAATACATTCCCAAATATTAACAAAAACTATGCATCCGCTATGCATCGAAGCTTCGACAATTACATTACAAAAGGTAGGAAATGTTCATTACGAATTAACAAAAGGCTTCCTACTTATGCCACTACAAAAAAGTGGGTAAAGTACCATTCTTGCTTATAATGGTACTTTAGCCACTTCAAAAAGGCAATCCATTCTTTTCAATGGGACTAGATGGGACCATACACTTCACCGGCAAGGATGGCCTCCACAAAAGCTTGCCTCTCCTCCGGCTTAGTCCCATAGAAGTCATCCACCCTTTCTTCCGCTTGCACGATTATTGCACTCAACTTGAACTTCTCCGTCAAGGTGATATCAAGCTTCGACAACTCATCTTTCACCATCGTGCGTCGGGCGGATAGCTCTTTGTCATAGCCAAACGAATTGGCCATCTTCTCCATATAGGTAGTGCTTGATTTGAAGAAATTGTCCATGCTCTCATGGACGGCCAACTCCGCATCACCCATTCTTGTCCTCTTTCTCTTGTTTGGGACTCCGGCATTGGCCGCCGGCGTAGACCCACGGGGAGTGGACGTGGGGAGTGACGAATGAGGTGCGGGAGCTACGGGAGTTGTAGGAGTTACGGGAGTTCTAGGAGTGTTGGGAAGATGTTCATCGTAATTATCGAATAGGGCATCATAAAAGTCATTGGAGTTGTGTGGCTCCACACTTTCATTGGGAATATTCGGCCGAGCCATTTCGTCATAATCTTCGGCGGCTGCCCCCGTAGCCCTATCCTTGCCAAATATGGTTTGCCAATCTTCAAAGTACGGGAAAGACTTCCCGTACAAGCCTTTTGCCTTTGTAGGATGTGCCTACACAAACATTTGCAATGTTACTACAAATTCTCATGCCTTAATATTCAATTAAAGCATTGGAATGCAAGATGGAGACTTACCTTTTCATACGCATCCCATATGTTTTGCTCCACGTCGATGCGTTTGTTGACCGCATCCCACCCGTAACCACTTAAATTTGTAATGTCTACAATTCTAGCCCACACGGATTTCCAATACCTCACCTTGGAGTCAATGTGGGGGTTCGCCTTAATGTTGCACCCCGGGAGCACTTTCTCTAACTCCTTCTCCAAATGGGTGAAGTAACCCGTTTTAAAGCCATTTTCGGCCTTCCACCTCTCTGTCGCCTCATTCAACATGCACTTCATTAGTGCATCCTCTTCCCTTTTCCTCCAACTCCTACGTTTTTGCTTTGTAGGCCCTTCCACTTCCATTACTTCCACATCGTTAGTAGCCATAGCTGTAATCCATTTAAAATTTTGCAACAATTGTAATAGTAGGACCTTATACATTACGTTACGAAAAATAAAATACAACTTAAATAGTACGTTACAAGTTGTTCTCACAAATATAAGTTAAGAAGAAGTTCAAAATAGTACAATTACAATGTTTGACACCACAAAGCGAAAATACAATCAAGGAAGGATGCCCTCCACTTGTCCCCCACCATTGGCTAACCAATGGTTATACATGGCTGCTGCTAGAGCATCCCTCCCCGCAGTCCACTCATTGGAAGTCTTGACGTTAGCAATGTTATCATCAAAAGGGACATCATTCACATGTGCTCGTTCCCACGCAGTGTACTCATGTTCAATGGGATCGTTTGGCATCTCTCTCTTAATTAAGTTATGAAGCAGACAACATGCTGACACGATACGACATTGAGTCCTTATTGGGTAATATGAGGGAGATCTCAAAATTGCAAACCGCATCTTGAGAACCCCAAAGCTTCTCTCAATGACATTCCTAGCAGCGGAGTGTTTCATGTTGAAGAACTCCTCTTTGCTTGTTGGCAGGTGACCTTGCCGCCAAATGTTAATGTGATATCACTGTCCACGG
Organism: Rhododendron simsii; assembly: GCA_014282245.1. Classification (NCBI taxonomy): domain Eukaryota; kingdom Viridiplantae; phylum Streptophyta; class Magnoliopsida; order Ericales; family Ericaceae; genus Rhododendron; species Rhododendron simsii. The sequence continues at coordinate 268,621 of WJXA01000087.1, read as the reverse complement.
TATGGTGCTAAAAAACCATTCCCATTGGTGTAGCCGGCATCAACAAGGTAATAATGTCTTGTAATGAATGGAAGACAACACATTGATGGGTGGATAACTTAAATGGAGTCTCAAAGTAAACTACAACTTAGGATATGGAACATACCACGGGGAACTCTAAGACCGTGGGGTCTTTCCATGGCGTTTCCAAGAATTCTAGAGTCTGTGGCCGATCCTTCCCAACCAGACAATACATAGACAAATTTAAGGTACCGGGTACAAACACCTAAGACATTTGTAGCAATCTCACCCTTCCTCGACCTATATCGTGGCCTGTCCGCGGCTGGGGGATTTACTGGCACATACGTCCCATCCAAGGCCCCAAGACAATTCTAACAAAAGTGGACAAGAGTATTAACGTCACTGAATATGTGGATCTAGAGGAAAGCTTGACAATGGATGAAATAAGAACAATTGAAAAGGACTATACCTGAAACCAATTCCACCTACTGTCTTCGTAGTTAGCAGGTACAGGGTCGGGCGTCTCTAGGAGCATTCGGTGAAGGCGCAAGACAGCTTAGAGTACAGCATTGAAATGCCTACTTATTGTCTCAGTAGACCTATAGAATTCATATCTTGTACGCCTCTGCTTGTTATGGTGACCGAGGACCAACAAGAATATTGCTACCCTCTCCTCGAGACATACGTTTCGTGAGTCGGTTAACCCAACACCTCGGACTAAACAACACAATCTAAAAAAAGTATGTCTATTCACCCTCAACTGGTCATGGCAGTCCACATCATTACCCTTGACAAGCCTATTTATGTTGTTTACCTGCGTGTGGTAAAAGTTTGGATTCGGAGACAACTCCGGACGACGAGGGCGAAACGTGGACGTGATGAACAAGTACAGACGAAAAACACCAATGACAGCATTCATAAAGGCCTGTAATGCCATCAATCCCTCTTGCTCTTCTCTTCTCCTTTTCTGTTTTCTATTTAATCTTGCCATCCTAAAAATACACTTACAAGATTTAGGATTTTTTATGGAAACCTAATCTTGAAATCCTAACTAACAATGATGTACCCTAACTATTCATCAAAAATCAAAGCCATATCAGTAGGGTTCTGTTTTTAGGTAAGGTTTGAGGTTTCATTTTATTTACCAACAATGAACAAACAATTCAATGGATATATACACATATATAAATTCCAACTCATACTCGTCTACTGACTTGGTTACAATTTAAACTCATTCTCATCATATGTTTTATCGTACCTATTTACCATTATCCTACGCCAGACCTTTTTTGCCATAATTTAGATGATATAAAAATCATCAACTGTGTTCTCCAACCCAAATTTAAGGGTTACGACAGATTCTTCACCAACAAAACAATCCACAACAACAAATCCATGGATTTTCATCCATAGATCCCACACAACCACTAAGCCAATTCGAACAATTAATCAACTAAAAGATTGGTGGGTTCCACTAATTAATCAATTAAGTTGTTTGTGGAAGAAAAGGAAAAAAAGGGTTTACAACGTAAATCGTTTGATTTATAGCCATTTGACTTGTGCGAGTCCAACGTAAATCGTTTGCAAATTGTTTAAGATACATACATAAATCGAATACTTCAATCTGGTCATATTTATAGCTGTATATAGCATTTTTAACTTTTCAAAACTTTTTTGACATGTCTATAAACCAGCGAATGTAACAAAATTATGAACACACAATATCACGCTCACAGCTTCGGACCTTCCTACATCGGACAGCTTCGAACAGTTCAAACCCACATAACCCACAAACCAAATCGAACAAATACTCTGCTGGAATCAAAAATGGCCACAAAATCTAACCTAAAAAACAACAGATCCAGTTCAAAAAGGAAGACTGCTGTTCATACCTGAGTGAATCCAACTGAAATCGACCAAAGCACCAAATCGCCACAAAACTCTTCCAGGCCTTCTTCTCGTTCCAACAACCACAGACCTAGAAGAGTACAGACAGAAATGGTACCTGGAGTCCACACCCACAAAACCCACAAACCAAATCGAACAATACAATGAGCGAATGATAACTCAGCGTGGAAATCGAACACAGAAATGCACGTAAACAGTAACAAATCGAAGAATGCTACATACCTGGAGTGAATCGAACTCCAAATCGACCAAAAGCACCAAATCGCCAGAAACCTCTTCGAGCCCTTTTCTCTGTTCGAACAAGAAGAGACCGAGAAAAGTGCGGCCGAAATGATGCGTGGGGGGTGGGGAAGGGGGATTACGAGGGGTAAGATGGTCCGAATGATGGGGGGACTAGGGCGGATTCCAGATGGCTTGCTCAAACCCTAGCCATCTCTAAGCCCCCCTGAAGCTGTATTGAGAGGGATTACGGAAGAGGGGGTGTAGAGATATCCACCCTCGTTTTGGACTTCCCAAACAACGCTATAGCCATGGGCCCACGTATTAGGAGGGGGGATATCTTAATCCCCCTTCATATTGCTGCTTCCAAACAAGCCGTAAATGTAAAAAGTGATTAAAAGTTAGTTGGATATAAAATAGAACTCATCTCTCTCTAGCGGTGAGATGTAAAAAAGGGATGTAAAATTACTTCCGTCCCAATATTTTTTTTTTACTTTTCATCCACTTCAGTTACACCATTTACTTTCATTTACTCTCCACTCTCAACTATATCATTTATTTCAGTCATTTACTTTCATTCACTCTCAACTACACCATTTACTTTAATCATTTACTCCTATTCACTTTCAACTACATCACTACATCATTTACAGGTAGGGGAAAAATTTTTGTTGTGTAAAATTCTATTCAAAACACACATTTATAGGTAGGAAAAAAAAAAAACCATTGGTGTCGTTTAAATGCCTTGTTCTCTTTTTTTTTCAAAAAGAATTTTTCAAAAAATTCCTCCTAAATTCTCCTTAGATTCCCTCCTTAGATTCTCCCTACTTCTAACATTTCTCTCTCTATCTCTCTCTACTTATTACCCCTACAATTTTTCAAATTTTTTTTCAAAACACAAACGAAACAAAGCATTTGTGATCATCGGATCCTCATAATTTAAAAAAAAAAAAAAAAACCAACGGTCAGATCAAAACCCAAAACCCAACTTTACTCTCTCTCTCTCTCTCTCTCTCTCTCTCTCTCTCTCTCGAACAAAGTAGGTAAAAATCAAAACCCAACTTTACTCTCTCTCTCTCTCTCTCTCTCTCCTCTCTCTCTATACGAACAAAGCATTAGAAAGTTCCAGACCCGCTGGATCTGCTTTTGAACCAGAAACCCTAGCACCCCCAACCCCCCCCCCCCTCTCTCTCTCCGAAGATTGGGAAAATCTTGGCTGGGGAAATCGACGAGTTTTTCGGAAGGAGCACAGCCGGCGGAGATGGTGATCTCCAAACCTGCGCCGTCCATGGATAGTCAAGAATCGAGGTTGGAGACGGTGATCTCCGGACCTGGAATCAGTTTTCGAGCTTCTGGCGTGTTCTTGCAATTCCGGCTAGCTTTCCAATGAGATTAGGTAACTCCGGCTCTCTAAAAATCTGGTAGAATCAGTTGGTAATGACTTGTCCATTTATAGCTGCAGCCAAAAGGGATGCAAATATACATCTCCCTTTCCATTTGTGCTATTTTATATCTTCGAAATTGCTATTTTATATCCCCATTGGAGCACTTTTTTTTACAGATGGATTGTATTATAACTATAGCACCTGGTTTTACATCTCCATTGGGGATGCTCTCACACCCAGACAAACAAACGTATCCTAATAAGTTCATTTTCCCTACCAGAGTACTAAAACTTGGGGAAGAGAAAGTGTAAAAAAACAAATTCAATTTTTTTTTAATTTCTTCTTTTAACTTTTTCTTTAATTTTCCTTTTTATTACTTCTCTCTTGACTTCTCCAAGTTCCAAACGAGATCAACTCATCCGTGCCAAATTATTTGTCCGGTCCAAAATAATACAATTTTTTATGAAAAAATTTAAACTTTTTGCACAAATTAAAAGAGCTCATTGATATCTAGTAAGTTATTGAATTTTTTTTTATTTTTTCTAATTTTTTAGAGTCCGATTTACAAACCGAACAAATATTTTGGATGGAGGTAGTATCTTTGCATCAATGCATTTAAAAAATATAGTAAAACATTTACACATAATCTAACGATTCAAAATACATGGGTACATGAGTAGTCCGAAATCTCGTTATAGAGGATTTGAGGCGGTTCCAGACAGGGCAGGTTTTCTACATAAATACGGATTTCTGAGAAACCCCTAGAGAGAGAAAAAATAAACACAACACAAATCGACTCGCAGCAATCTTCTTCGCGAATCGACTTCCAGCAGCATTCGTCAGATTCATCAGCTAATCGATCATGTTTTCAGCATCTTCATTGCCGCCGCTGTCCCGATCGCACGAGAAAACTGCATACGTTCGAGCTATTAATCTCAACGAAGAAGAAATGGAATTCTATTCCGTGCCCATAAATCACGATGTCTCCGGAGGAGAAGACGGCTCTGTAAGGGTTCTCACTCCGATAAAGGCGCCAAACGTCCCTTTGCACGGCGGGTTTGCTGCGGTGGACAACAAGCTGTATTGTATTGGCGGTGATCCCCCCAGCGATTATTTATACAAACCCAGGAGTGTTTATCGACCGGTGCGCTCCCTCTATACTTTTGATACCAGCTGCCGTCTTCCCACGAAATCCTCCTGGAAGAAACGCTCTTCGATGCGCACTGGTAGGGTCTTCCCTCTTACAGTGGTGGTCTACGGTAAAATCTTTGTGTTCCAGGGGATTGATGGTCCCAATCCCGGTCCGCGACCGTGGGTCGAAGTATTTGACCCCAAATCAAGTAGGTGGACTTCTCTCTCTCCACCTTCACAATTGCCTACAGGGTATGGTTTGTTTGCTGTTGCTTTACCTGGCCTTGGAAAAATCCTTGTTGGTTCATGTGAGGATGAGTTTCTTTACATTTATTATGTGGGGGACGGTACTTGGGAACGTCGGGATCATAAGATGGTTTATGACATTCCATGCAATGTGAAGCCGGTGGCAGTCAAAACCATGTTGTTCTGGTTTCAGGACTGCTACCTTTATGCATATGACATGATGGATAAATGGTCATACTCAGGGTGTATAAAGGACCTAGTCAAGGTTGTGCCCCTCGATTCCCTGAAGCCACCCAATGTTGGGTTATTTTATCCAACATTGCATCATGTTGCTGACAACGTGTTCTCTTTGCTCTGCCTTGAGTATTTCTCCGGTACACACCAAGCTACCCTGCTGCATTGCGTCAAGTTTAGTATCTCTGTCCAAGGCGGTGAAGATGTAAACTTGAATCCCACTGTTATGTCTGCCAAGGCTTATGGTATTCAGACGCCAATGAGTATCCTTGATGCAGTGGTAATGTAAGTAGACATCTTACCGCTTTTATCAACTTTCTTAGATATCTTTGTTTGTGTTGTTGGTTTTCAACCCATTGGGTAATATGAGGGAGATCTCAAAATTGCAAACCGCATCTTGAGAACCCCAAAGCTTCTCTCAATGACATTCCTAGCAGCGGAGTGTTTCATATTGAAGAACTCCTCTTTGCTTCTTGACATGTGACCTTGCCGCCAAATGTTAATGTGATATCGTTGTCCACGGTATGGTGCTAAAAAACCGTTCCCATTGGTGTAGCCGGCATCAACAAGGTAATAATGTCCTGTAACAAATGGAAGACAACACATTGATGGGTGGATAACTTTAATGGAGTCAAACTAAACTACAACTTAGGATATCGAACATACCACGGGGAACTCTAAGACCGTGGGGTCTTTCCATGGCATTTCCAAGGATTCTAGAGTCTGTAGCCGATCCTTCCCAACCAGACAATACATAGACAAATTTAAGGTACCGGGTACAAACACCTAAGACATTTGTAGCAATCTCACCCTTCCTCGACCTATATCGTGGCCTGTCCGCTGCCGGGGGATTTACTGGCACGTACGTCCCATCCAAGGCCCCAAGACAATTCTAACAAAAGTGGACAAGAGTATTAACGTAAGTGAATATGTGGAGCTAGAGGAAAGCTTGACAATGGATGAAATATGAACAATTCAAAAGGACTATACCTGAAACCAATTCCACCTATTGTCTTGGTAGTTAGCAGGTACAGGGTCTGGCGTCTCTAGGAGCAATCGGTGAAGGCGCAAGACAGCTTGGAGTACAGCATTGAAATGCCTACTTATTGTCTCAGTAGACCTATAGAATTCATATCTTGTACGCCTCTGCTTTGTATGGTGACCGAGGACTAACAAGAATATTGCTACCCTTTCCTCGAGACATACGTTGCGTGAGTCGGTTAACCCAACACCTCGGACTAAACAACACAATCTAAAAAAAGTTTGTCTATTCACCCTCAACTGGTCATGGCAGTCCACCTCATTACCCCTTACAAGCCTATTGATGTTGTTTACCTGCGTCTGGTAAAAGTCCGGATTCGGAGACAACTCCGGACGACGAGGGCGAAACGTGGACGTGATGAACAAGTACAGACGGAAAACACAAATGACAGCGTTCATAAAGGCCTGTAATGCCATCAATCCCTATTGCTCCTCTCTTCTCCTTTTCTGTTTCCTATTTAATATTGCCATCCTAAAAAAACTCTTACAATATTTAGGATTTTTTATGAAAACCTAATCTTGAAATCTTAACTAACAATGATGTACCCTAACTATTCATCAAAAATCAAAGCCAAATCAGTAGGGTTTTTAGGTAAGGTTTGAGGTTTCATATTATTTACCAATAATGAACACACAATTCAATGGATATATACACATTTACAAATTCCAACTCATACTCATCTACTGACTTGGTTATAATTTCAACTCATACTCATAATATGTTTTATCCTACCTATTTACCATTATCCTACGCCAGACCTGTTTTGCCATATTTTAGATGATATGAAAATCATCAAATGTGTTCTCCAACCCAAATTTAAGGGTTACGACATATTCTTCACCAACAAAACAATCCACAACAACAAATCCATGGATTTTCGTCCATAGAACCCACACAACCACTAAGCCAATTCGAACAATGAATCAACTAAAAGATTGGTGGGTTGCACTAATTATGGTGGGTTGCACTAATTAATCAATTAAGTTGTTTGTGGAAGAGAAGGAAAAAAAGGGTTTACAACGTAAATCGTTTGATTTATAGCCATTTGACTTGTGCGAGTCCAACGTAAATCGTTTGCAAATTGTTTAAGATACATACATAAATCGAATACTTCAATCTGGTCATATTTATAGCTGTATATAGCATTTTTAACTTTTCAAAACTTTTTTGACATGTCTATAAACCAGCGAATGTAACAAAATTATGAACACACAATATCACGCTCACAGCTTCGGACCTTCCTACATCGGACAGCTTCGAACAGTTCAAACCCACATAACCCACAAACCAAATCGAACAAATACTCTGCTGGAATCAAAAATGGCCACAAAATCTAACCTAAAAAACAACAGATCCAGTTCAAAAAGGAAGACTGCTGTTCATACCTGAGTGAATCCAACTGAAATCGACCAAAGCACCAAATCGCCACAAAACTCTTCCAGGCCTTCTTCTCGTTCCAACAACCACAGACCTAGAAGAGTACAGACAGAAATGGTACCTGGAGTCCACACCCACAAAACCCACAAACCAAATCGAACAATACAATGAGCGAATGATAACTCAGCGTGGAAATCGAACACAGAAATGCACGTAAACAGTAACAAATCGAAGAATGCTACATACCTGGAGTGAATCGAACTCCAAATCGACCAAAAGCACCAAATCGCCAGAAACCTCTTCGAGCCCTTTTCTCTGTTCGAACAAGAAGAGACCGAGAAAAGTGCGGCCGAAATGATGCGTGGGGGGTGGGGAAGGGGGATTACGAGGGGTAAGATGGTCCGAATGATGGGGGGACTAGGGCGGATTCCAGATGGCTTGCTCAAACCCTAGCCATCTCTAAGCCCCCCTGAAGCTGTATTGAGAGGGATTACGGAAGAGGGGGTGTAGAGATATCCACCCTCGTTTTGGACTTCCCAAACAACGCTATAGCCATGGGCCCACGTATTAGGAGGGGGGATATCTTAATCCCCCTTCATATTGCTGCTTCCAAACAAGCCGTAAATGTAAAAAGTGATTAAAAGTTAGTTGGATATAAAATAGAACTCATCTCTCTCTAGCGGTGAGATGTAAAAAAGGGATGTAAAATTACTTCCGTCCCAATATTTTTTTTTTACTTTTCATCCACTTCAGTTACACCATTTACTTTCATTTACTCTCCACTCTCAACTATATCATTTATTTCAGTCATTTACTTTCATTCACTCTCAACTACACCATTTACTTTAATCATTTACTCATATTCACTTTCAACTACATCACTACATCATTTACAGGTAGGGGAAAAATTTTTGTTGTGTAAAATTCTATTCAAAACACACATTTATAGGTAGGAAAAAAAAAAAACCATTGGTGTCGTTTAAATGCCTCGTTCTCTTTTTTTTTCAAAAAGAATTTTTCAAAAAATTCCTCCTAAATTCTCCTTAGATTCCCTCCTTAGATTCTCCCAACTTCTAACATTTCTCTCTCTATCTCTCTCTACTTATTACCCCTACAATTTTTCAAATTTTTTTTCAAAACACAAACGAAACAAAGCATTTGTGATCATCGGATCCTCATAATTTAAAAAAAAAAAAAAAAAACCAACGGTCGGATCAAAACCCAAAACCCAACTTTACTCTCTCTCTCTCTCTCTCTCTCTCTCTCTCACAAAGTAGGTAAAAATCAAAACCCAACTTTACTCTCTCTCTCTCTCTCTCTCCTCTCTCTCTATACGAACAAAGCATTAGAAAGTTCCAGACCCGCTGGATCTGCTTTTGAACCAGAAACCCCAGCACCCCCAACCCCCCCCCCCCCCCCCCCTCTCTCTCTCTCTCTCTCTCCGAAGATTGGGAAAATCTTGGCTGGGGAAATCGACGAGTTTTTCGGAAGGAGCACAGCCGGCGGAGATGGTGATCTCCAAACCTGCGCCGTCCATGGATAGTCAAGAATCGAGGTTGGAGACGGTGATCTCCGGACCTGGAATCAGTTTTCGAGCTTCTGGCGTGTTCTTGCAATTCCGGCTAGCTTTCCAATGAGATTAGGTAACTCCGGCTCTCTAAAAATCTGGTAGAATCAGTTGGTAATGACCTGTCCATTTATAGCTGCAGCCAAAAGGGATGCAAATATACATCTCCCTTTCCATTTGTGCTATTTTATATCTTCGAAATTGCTATTTTATATCCCCATTGGAGCACTTTTTTTTACAGATGGATTGTATTATAACTATAGCACCTGGTTTTACATCTCCATTGGGGATGCTCTCACACCCAGACAAACAAACGTATCCTAATAAGTTCATTTTCCCTACCAGAGTACTAAAACTTGGGGAAGAGAAAGTGTAAAAAAACAAATTCAATTTTTTTTTAATTTCTTCTTTTAACTTTTTCTTTAATTTTCCTTTTTATTACTTCTCTCTTGACTTCTCCAAGTTCCAAACGAGATCAACTCATCCGTGCCAAATTATTTGTCCGGTCCAAAATAATACAATTTTTTATGAAAAAATTTAAACTTTTTGCACAAATTAAAAGAGCTCATTGATATCTAGTAAGTTATTGAATTTTTTTTTATTTTTTCTAATTTTTTAGAGTCCGATTTACAAACCGAACAAATATTTTGGATGGAGGTAGTATCTTTGCATCAATGCATTTAAAAAATATAGTAAAACATTTACACATAATCTAACGATTCAAAATACATGGGTACATGAGTAGTCCGAAATCTCGTTATAGAGGATTTGAGGCGGTTCCAGACAGGGCAGGTTTTCTACATAAATACGGATTTCTGAGAAACCCCTAGAGAGAGAAAAAATAAACACAACACAAATCGACTCGCAGCAATCTTCTTCGCGAATCGACTTCCAGCAGCATTCGTCAGATTCATCAGCTAATCGATCATGTTTTCAGCATCTTCATCGCCGCCGCTGTCCCGATCGCACGAGAAAACTGCATACGTTCGAGCTATTAATCTCAACGAAGAAGAAATGGAATTCTATTCCGTGCCCATAAATCACGATGTCTCCGGAGGAGAAGACGGCTCTGTAAGGGTTCTCACTCCGATAAAGGCGCCAAACGTCCCTTTGCACGGCGGGTTTGCTGCGGTGGACAACAAGCTGTATTGTATTGGCGGTGATCCCCCCAGCGATTATTTATACAAACCCAGGAGTGTTTATCGACCGGTGCGCTCCCTCTATACTTTTGATACCAGCTGCCGTCTTCCCACGAAATCCTCCTGGAAGAAACGCTCTTCGATGCGCACTGGTAGGGTCTTCCCTCTTACAGTGGTGGTCTACGGTAAAATCTTTGTGTTCCAGGGGATTGATGGTCCCAATCCCGGTCCGCGACCGTGGGTCGAAGTATTTGACCCCAAATCGGGTAGGTGGACTTCTCTCTCTCCACCTTCACAATTGCCTACAGGGTATGGTTTGTTTGCTGTTGCTTTACCTGGCCTTGGAAAAATCCTTGTTGGTTCATGTGAGGATGAGTTTCTTTACATTTATTATGTGGGGGACGGTACTTGGGAACGTCGGGATCATAAGATGGTTTATGACATTCCATGCAATGTGAAGCCGGTGGCAGTCAAAACCATGTTGTTCTGGTTTCAGGACTGCTACCTTTATGCATATGACATGATGGATAAATGGTCCTACTCAGGGTGTATAAAGGACCTAGTCAAGGTTGTGCCCCTCGATTCCCTGAAGCCACCCAATGTTGGGTTATTTTATCCAACATTGCATCATGTTGCTGACAACGTGTTCTCTTTGCTCTGCCTTGAGTATTTCTCCGGTACACACCAAGCTACCCTGCTGCATTGCGTCAAGTTTAGTATCTCTGTCCAAGGCGGTGAAGATGTAAACTTGAATCCCACTGTTATGTCTGCCAAGGCTTATGGTATTCAGACGCCAATGAGTATCCTTGATGCAGTGGTAATGTAAGTAGACATCTTACCGCTTTTATCAACTTTCTTAGATATCTTTGTTTGTGTTGTTGGTTTTCAACCCATTGGGTAATATGAGGGAGATCTCAAAATTGCAAACCGCATCTTGAGAACCCCAAAGCTTCTCTCAATGACATTCCTAGCAGCGGAGTGTTTCATATTGAAGAACTCCTCTTTGCTTCTTGACATGTGACCTTGCCGCCAAATGTTAATGTGATATCGTTGTCCACGGTATGGTGCTAAAAAACCGTTCCCATTGGTGTAGCCGGCATCAACAAGGTAATAATGTCCTGTAACAAATGGAAGACAACACATTGATGGGTGGATAACTTTAATGGAGTCAAACTAAACTACAACTTAGGATATCGAACATACCACGGGGAACTCTAAGACCGTGGGGTCTTTCCATGGCATTTCCAAGGATTCTAGAGTCTGTAGCCGATCCTTCCCAACCAGACAATACATAGACAAATTTAAGGTACCGGGTACAAACACCTAAGACATTTGTAGCAATCTCACCCTTCCTCGACCTATATCGTGGCCTGTCCGCTGCCGGGGGATTTACTGGCACGTACGTCCCATCCGAGGCCCCAAGACAATTCTAACAAAAGTGGACAAGAGTATTAACGTAAGTGAATATGTGGAGCTAGAGGAAAGCTTGACAATGGATGAAATATGAACAATTCAAAAGGACTATACCTGAAACCAATTCCACCTATTGTCTTGGTAGTTAGCAGGTACAGGGTCTAGCGTCTCTAGGAGCAATCGGTGAAGGCGCAAGACAGCTTGGAGTACAGCATTGAAATGCCTACTTATTGTCTCAGTAGACCTATAGAATTCATATCTTGTACGCCTCTGCTTTGTATGGTGACCGAGGACTAACAAGAATATTGCTACCCTTTCCTCGAGACATACATTGCGTGAGTCGGTTAACCCAACACCTCGGACTAAACAACACAATCTAAAAAAAGTTTGTCTATTCACCCTCAACTGGTCATGGCAGTCCACCTCATTACCCCTTACAAGCCTATTGATGTTGTTTACCTGCGTCTGGTAAAAGTCCGGATTCGGAGACAACTCCGGACGACGAGGGCGAAACGTGGACGTGATGAACAAGTACAGACGGAAAACACAAATGACAGCGTTCATAAAGGCCTGTAATGCCATCAATCCCTATTGCTCCTCTCTTCTCCTTTTCTGTTTCCTATTTAATATTGCCATCCTAAAAAAACTCTTACAATATTTAGGATTTTTTATGAAAACCTAATCTTGAAATCTTAACTAACAATGATGTACCCTAACTATTCATCAAAAATCAAAGCCAAATCAGTAGGGTTTTTAGGTAAGGTTTGAGGTTTCATATTATTTACCAATAATGAACACACAATTCAATGGATATATACACATTTACAAATTCCAACTCATACTCATCTACTGACTTGGTTATAATTTCAACTCATACTCATAATATGTTTTATCCTACCTATTTACCATTATCCTACGCCAGACCTGTTTTGCCATATTTTAGATGATATGAAAATCATCAAATGTGTTCTCCAACCCAAATTTAAGGGTTACGACATATTCTTCACCAACAAAACAATCCACAACAACAAATCCATGGATTTTCGTCCATAGAACCCACACAACCACTAAGCCAATTCGAACAATGAATCAACTAAAAGATTGGTGGGTTGCACTAATTATGGTGGGTTGCACTAATTAATCAATTAAGTTGTTTGTGGAAGAGAAGGAAAAAAAGGGTTTACAACGTAAATCGTTTGATTTATAGCCATTTGACTTGTGCGAGTCCAACGTAAATCGTTTGCAAATTGTTTAAGATACATACATAAATCGAATACTTCAATCTGGTCATATTTATAGCTGTATATAGCATTTTTAACTTTTCAAAACTTTTTTGACATGTCTATAAACCAGCGAATGTAACAAAATTATGAACACACAATATCACGCTCACAGCTTCGGACCTTCCTACATCGGACAGCTTCGAACAGTTCAAACCCACATAACCCACAAACCAAATCGAACAAATACTCTGCTGGAATCAAAAATGGCCACAAAATCTAACCTAAAAAACAACAGATCCAGTTCAAAAAGGAAGACTGCTGTTCATACCTGAGTGAATCCAACTGAAATCGACCAAAGCACCAAATCGCCACAAAACTCTTCCAGGCCTTCTTCTCGTTCCAACAACCACAGACCTAGAAGAGTACAGACAGAAATGGTACCTGGAGTCCACACCCACAAAACCCACAAACCAAATCGAACAATACAATGAGCGAATGATAACTCAGCGTGGAAATCGAACACAGAAATGCACGTAAACAGTAACAAATCGAAGAATGCTACATACCTGGAGTGAATCGAACTCCAAATCGACCAAAAGCACCAAATCGCCAGAAACCTCTTCGAGCCCTTTTCTCTGTTCGAACAAGAAGAGACCGAGAAAAGTGCGGCCGAAATGATGCGTGGGGGGTGGGGAAGGGGGATTACGAGGGGTAAGATGGTCCGAATGATGGGGGGACTAGGGCGGATTCCAGATGGCTTGCTCAAACCCTAGCCATCTCTAAGCCCCCCTGAAGCTGTATTGAGAGGGATTACGGAAGAGGGGGTGTAGAGATATCCACCCTCGTTTTGGACTTCCCAAACAACGCTATAGCCATGGGCCCACGTATTAGGAGGGGGGATATCTTAATCCCCCTTCATATTGCTGCTTCCAAACAAGCCGTAAATGTAAAAAGTGATTAAAAGTTAGTTGGATATAAAATAGAACTCATCTCTCTCTAGCGGTGAGATGTAAAAAAGGGATGTAAAATTACTTCCGTCCCAATATTTTTTTTTTACTTTTCATCCACTTCAGTTACACCATTTACTTTCATTTACTCTCCACTCTCAACTATATCATTTATTTCAGTCATTTACTTTCATTCACTCTCAACTACACCATTTACTTTAATCATTTACTCCTATTCACTTTCAACTACATCACTACATCATTTACAGGTAGGGGAAAAATTTTTGTTGTGTAAAATTCTATTCAAAACACACATTTATAGGTAGGAAAAAAAAAAAACCATTGGTGTCGTTTAAATGCCTTGTTCTCTTTTTTTTTCAAAAAGAATTTTTCAAAAAATTCCTCCTAAATTCTCCTTAGATTCCCTCCTTAGATTCTCCCTACTTCTAACATTTCTCTCTCTATCTCTCTCTACTTATTACCCCTACAATTTTTCAAATTTTTTTTCAAAACACAAACGAAACAAAGCATTTGTGATCATCGGATCCTCATAATTTAAAAAAAAAAAAAAAAAAAACCAACGGTCGGATCAAAACCCAAAACCCAACTTTACTCTCTCTCTCTCTCTCTCTCTCTCTCTCTCACAAAGTAGGTAAAAATCAAAACCCAACTTTACTCTCTCTCTCTCTCTCTCTCCTCTCTCTCTATACGAACAAAGCATTAGAAAGTTCCAGACCCGCTGGATCTGCTTTTGAACCAGAAACCCCAGCCCCCCCAACCCCCCCCCCCTCTCTCTCTCTCTCTCTCTCTCCGAAGATTGGGAAAATCTTGGCTGGGGAAATCGACGAGTTTTTCGGAAGGAGCACAGCCGGCGGAGATGGTGATCTCCAAACCTGCGCCGTCCATGGATAGTCAAGAATCGAGGTTGGAGACGGTGATCTCCGGACCTGGAATCAGTTTTCGAGCTTCTGGCGTGTTCTTGCAATTCCGGCTAGCTTTCCAATGAGATTAGGTAACTCCGGCTCTCTAAAAATCTGGTAGAATCAGTTGGTAATGACCTGTCCATTTATAGCTGCAGCCAAAAGGGATGCAAATATACATCTCCCTTTCCATTTGTGCTATTTTATATCTTCGAAATTGCTATTTTATATCCCCATTGGAGCACTTTTTTTTACAGATGGATTGTATTATAACTATAGCACCTGGTTTTACATCTCCATTGGGGATGCTCTCACACCCAGACAAACAAACGTATCCTAATAAGTTCATTTTCCCTACCAGAGTACTAAAACTTGGGGAAGAGAAAGTGTAAAAAAACAAATTCAATTTTTTTTTAATTTCTTCTTTTAACTTTTTCTTTAATTTTCCTTTTTATTACTTCTCTCTTGACTTCTCCAAGTTCCAAACGAGATCAACTCATCCGTGCCAAATTATTTGTCCGGTCCAAAATAATACAATTTTTTATGAAAAAATTTAAACTTTTTGCACAAATTAAAAGAGCTCATTGATATCTAGTAAGTTATTGAATTTTTTTTTATTTTTTCTAATTTTTTAGAGTCCGATTTACAAACCGAACAAATATTTTGGATGGAGGTAGTATCTTTGCATCAATGCATTTAAAAAATATAGTAAAACATTTACACATAATCTAACGATTCAAAATACATGGGTACATGAGTAGTCCGAAATCTCGTTATAGAGGATTTGAGGCGGTTCCAGACAGGGCAGGTTTTCTACATAAATACGGATTTCTGAGAAACCCCTAGAGAGAGAAAAAATAAACACAACACAAATCGACTCGCAGCAATCTTCTTCGCGAATCGACTTCCAGCAGCATTCGTCAGATTCATCAGCTAATCGATCATGTTTTCAGCATCTTCATCGCCGCCGCTGTCCCGATCGCACGAGAAAACTGCATACGTTCGAGCTATTAATCTCAACGAAGAAGAAATGGAATTCTATTCCGTGCCCATAAATCACGATGTCTCCGGAGGAGAAGACGGCTCTGTAAGGGTTCTCACTCCGATAAAGGCGCCAAACGTCCCTTTGCACGGCGGGTTTGCTGCGGTGGACAACAAGCTGTATTGTATTGGCGGTGATCCCCCCAGCGATTATTTATACAAACCCAGGAGTGTTTATCGACCGGTGCGCTCCCTCTATACTTTTGATACCAGCTGCCGTCTTCCCACGAAATCCTCCTGGAAGAAACGCTCTTCGATGCGCACTGGTAGGGTCTTCCCTCTTACAGTGGTGGTCTACGGTAAAATCTTTGTGTTCCAGGGGATTGATGGTCCCAATCCCGGTCCGCGACCGTGGGTCGAAGTATTTGACCCCAAATCGGGTAGGTGGACTTCTCTCTCTCCACCTTCACAATTGCCTACAGGGTATGGTTTGTTTGCTGTTGCTTTACCTGGCCTTGGAAAAATCCTTGTTGGTTCATGTGAGGATGAGTTTCTTTACATTTATTATGTGGGGGACGGTACTTGGGAACGTCGGGATCATAAGATGGTTTATGACATTCCATGCAATGTGAAGCCGGTGGCAGTCAAAACCATGTTGTTCTGGTTTCAGGACTGCTACCTTTATGCATATGACATGATGGATAAATGGTCCTACTCAGGGTGTATAAAGGACCTAGTCAAGGTTGTGCCCCTCGATTCCCTGAAGCCACCCAATGTTGGGTTATTTTATCCAACATTGCATCATGTTGCTGACAACGTGTTCTCTTTGCTCTGCCTTGAGTATTTCTCCGGTACACACCAAGCTACCCTGCTGCATTGCGTCAAGTTTAGTATCTCTGTCCAAGGCGGTGAAGATGTAAACTTGAATCCCACTGTTATGTCTGCCAAGGCTTATGGTATTCAGACGCCAATGAGTATCCTTGATGCAGTGGTAATGTAAGTAGACATCTTACCGCTTTTATCAACTTTCTTAGATATCTTTGTTTGTGTTGTTGGTTTTCAACCCATTGGGTAATATGAGGGAGATCTCAAAATTGCAAACCGCATCTTGAGAACCCCAAAGCTTCTCTCAATGACATTCCTAGCAGCGGAGTGTTTCATATTGAAGAACTCCTCTTTGCTTCTTGACATGTGACCTTGCCGCCAAATGTTAATGTGATATCGTTGTCCACGGTATGGTGCTAAAAAACCGTTCCCATTGGTGTAGCCGGCATCAACAAGGTAATAATGTCCTGTAACAAATGGAAGACAACACATTGATGGGTGGATAACTTTAATGGAGTCAAACTAAACTACAACTTAGGATATCGAACATACCACGGGGAACTCTAAGACCGTGGGGTCTTTCCATGGCATTTCCAAGGATTCTAGAGTCTGTAGCCGATCCTTCCCAACCAGACAATACATAGACAAATTTAAGGTACCGGGTACAAACACCTAAGACATTTGTAGCAATCTCACCCTTCCTCGACCTATATCGTGGCCTGTCCGCTGCCGGGGGATTTACTGGCACGTACGTCCCATCCAAGGCCCCAAGACAATTCTAACAAAAGTGGACAAGAGTATTAACGTAAGTGAATATGTGGAGCTAGAGGAAAGCTTGACAATGGATGAAATATGAACAATTCAAAAGGACTATACCTGAAACCAATTCCACCTATTGTCTTGGTAGTTAGCAGGTACAGGGTCTGGCGTCTCTAGGAGCAATCGGTGAAGGCGCAAGACAGCTTGGAGTACAGCATTGAAATGCCTACTTATTGTCTCAGTAGACCTATAGAATTCATATCTTGTACGCCTCTGCTTTGTATGGTGACCGAGGACTAACAAGAATATTGCTACCCTTTCCTCGAGACATACGTTGCGTGAGTCGGTTAACCCAACACCTCGGACTAAACAACACAATCTAAAAAAAGTTTGTCTATTCACCCTCAACTGGTCATGGCAGTCCACCTCATTACCCCTTACAAGCCTATTGATGTTGTTTACCTGCGTCTGGTAAAAGTCCGGATTCGGAGACAACTCCGGACGACGAGGGCGAAACGTGGACGTGATGAACAAGTACAGACGGAAAACACAAATGACAGCGTTCATAAAGGCCTGTAATGCCATCAATCCCTATTGCTCCTCTCTTCTCCTTTTCTGTTTCCTATTTAATATTGCCATCCTAAAAAAACTCTTACAATATTTAGGATTTTTTATGAAAACCTAATCTTGAAATCTTAACTAACAATGATGTACCCTAACTATTCATCAAAAATCAAAGCCAAATCAGTAGGGTTTTTAGGTAAGGTTTGAGGTTTCATATTATTTACCAATAATGAACACACAATTCAATGGATATATACACATTTACAAATTCCAACTCATACTCATCTACTGACTTGGTTATAATTTCAACTCATACTCATAATATGTTTTATCCTACCTATTTACCATTATCCTACGCCAGACCTGTTTTGCCATATTTTAGATGATATGAAAATCATCAAATGTGTTCTCCAACCCAAATTTAAGGGTTACGACATATTCTTCACCAACAAAACAATCCACAACAACAAATCCATGGATTTTCGTCCATAGAACCCACACAACCACTAAGCCAATTCGAACAATGAATCAACTAAAAGATTGGTGGGTTGCACTAATTATGGTGGGTTGCACTAATTAATCAATTAAGTTGTTTGTGGAAGAGAAGGAAAAAAAGGGTTTACAACGTAAATCGTTTGATTTATAGCCATTTGACTTGTGCGAGTCCAACGTAAATCGTTTGCAAATTGTTTAAGATACATACATAAATCGAATACTTCAATCTGGTCATATTTATAGCTGTATATAGCATTTTTAACTTTTCAAAACTTTTTTGACATGTCTATAAACCAGCGAATGTAACAAAATTATGAACACACAATATCACGCTCACAGCTTCGGACCTTCCTACATCGGACAGCTTCGAACAGTTCAAACCCACATAACCCACAAACCAAATCGAACAAATACTCTGCTGGAATCAAAAATGGCCACAAAATCTAACCTAAAAAACAACAGATCCAGTTCAAAAAGGAAGACTGCTGTTCATACCTGAGTGAATCCAACTGAAATCGACCAAAGCACCAAATCGCCACAAAACTCTTCCAGGCCTTCTTCTCGTTCCAACAACCACAGACCTAGAAGAGTACAGACAGAAATGGTACCTGGAGTCCACACCCACAAAACCCACAAACCAAATCGAACAATACAATGAGCGAATGATAACTCAGCGTGGAAATCGAACACAGAAATGCACGTAAACAGTAACAAATCGAAGAATGCTACATACCTGGAGTGAATCGAACTCCAAATCGACCAAAAGCACCAAATCGCCAGAAACCTCTTCGAGCCCTTTTCTCTGTTCGAACAAGAAGAGACCGAGAAAAGTGCGGCCGAAATGATGCGTGGGGGGTGGGGAAGGGGGATTACGAGGGGTAAGATGGTCCGAATGATGGGGGGACTAGGGCGGATTCCAGATGGCTTGCTCAAACCCTAGCCATCTCTAAGCCCCCCTGAAGCTGTATTGAGAGGGATTACGGAAGAGGGGGTGTAGAGATATCCACCCTCGTTTTGGACTTCCCAAACAACGCTATAGCCATGGGCCCATGTATTAGGAGGGGGGATATCTTAATCCCCCTTCATATTGCTGCTTCCAAACAAGCCGTAAATGTAAAAAGTGATTAAAAGTTAGTTGGATATAAAATAGAACTCATCTCTCTCTAGCGGTGAGATGTAAAAAAGGGATGTAAAATTACTTCCGTCCCAATATTTTTTTTTTACTTTTCATCCACTTCAGTTACACCATTTACTTTCATTTACTCTCCACTCTCAACTATATCATTTATTTCAGTCATTTACTTTCATTCACTCTCAACTACACCATTTACTTTAATCATTTACTCCTATTCACTTTCAACTACATCACTACATCATTTACAGGTAGGGGAAAAATTTTTGTTGTGTAAAATTCTATTCAAAACACACATTTATAGGTAGGAAAAAAAAAAAAACCATTGGTGTCGTTTAAATGCCTTGTTCTCTTTTTTTTTCAAAAAGAATTTTTCAAAAAATTCCTCCTAAATTCTCCTTAGATTCCCTCCTTAGATTCTCCCTACTTCTAACATTTCTCTCTCTATCTCTCTCTACTTATTACCCCTACAATTTTTCAAATTTTTTTTCAAAACACAAACGAAACAAAGCATTTGTGATCATCGGATCCTCATAATTTAAAAAAAAAAAAAAAAAACCAACGGTCGGATCAAAACCCAAAACCCAACTTTACTCTCTCTCTCTCTCTCTCTCTCTCTCTCTCACAAAGTAGGTAAAAATCAAAACCCAACTTTACTCTCTCTCTCTCTCTCTCTCCTCTCTCTCTATACGAACAAAGCATTAGAAAGTTCCAGACCCGCTGGATCTGCTTTTGAACCAGAAACCCCAGCACCCCCCCCCCCCCCCCCCCCCCCCTCTCTCTCTCTCTCTCTCTCTCCGAAGATTGGGAAAATCTTGGCTGGGGAAATCGACGAGTTTTTCGGAAGGAGCACAGCCGGCGGAGATGGTGATCTCCAAACCTGCGCCGTCCATGGATAGTCAAGAATCGAGGTTGGAGACGGTGATCTCCGGACCTGGAATCAGTTTTCGAGCTTCTGGCGTGTTCTTGCAATTCCGGCTAGCTTTCCAATGAGATTAGGTAACTCCGGCTCTCTAAAAATCTGGTAGAATCAGTTGGTAATGACCTGTCCATTTATAGCTGCAGCCAAAAGGGATGCAAATATACATCTCCCTTTCCATTTGTGCTATTTTATATCTTCGAAATTGCTATTTTATATCCCCATTGGAGCACTTTTTTTTACAGATGGATTGTATTATAACTATAGCACCTGGTTTTACATCTCCATTGGGGATGCTCTCACACCCAGACAAACAAACGTATCCTAATAAGTTCATTTTCCCTACCAGAGTACTAAAACTTGGGGAAGAGAAAGTGTAAAAAAACAAATTCAATTTTTTTTTAATTTCTTCTTTTAACTTTTTCTTTAATTTTCCTTTTTATTACTTCTCTCTTGACTTCTCCAAGTTCCAAACGAGATCAACTCATCCGTGCCAAATTATTTGTCCGGTCCAAAATAATACAATTTTTTATGAAAAAATTTAAACTTTTTGCACAAATTAAAAGAGCTCATTGATATCTAGTAAGTTATTGAATTTTTTTTTATTTTTTCTAATTTTTTAGAGTCCGATTTACAAACCGAACAAATATTTTGGATGGAGGTAGTATCTTTGCATCAATGCATTTAAAAAATATAGTAAAACATTTACACATAATCTAACGATTCAAAATACATGGGTACATGAGTAGTCCGAAATCTCGTTATAGAGGATTTGAGGCGGTTCCAGACAGGGCAGGTTTTCTACATAAATACGGATTTCTGAGAAACCCCTAGAGAGAGAAAAAATAAACACAACACAAATCGACTCGCAGCAATCTTCTTCGCGAATCGACTTCCAGCAGCATTCGTCAGATTCATCAGCTAATCGATCATGTTTTCAGCATCTTCATCGCCGCCGCTGTCCCGATCGCACGAGAAAACTGCATACGTTCGAGCTATTAATCTCAACGAAGAAGAAATGGAATTCTATTCCGTGCCCATAAATCACGATGTCTCCGGAGGAGAAGACGGCTCTGTAAGGGTTCTCACTCCGATAAAGGCGCCAAACGTCCCTTTGCACGGCGGGTTTGCTGCGGTGGACAACAAGCTGTATTGTATTGGCGGTGATCCCCCCAGCGATTATTTATACAAACCCAGGAGTGTTTATCGACCGGTGCGCTCCCTCTATACTTTTGATACCAGCTGCCGTCTTCCCACGAAATCCTCCTGGAAGAAACGCTCTTCGATGCGCACTGGTAGGGTCTTCCCTCTTACAGTGGTGGTCTACGGTAAAATCTTTGTGTTCCAGGGGATTGATGGTCCCAATCCCGGTCCGCGACCGTGGGTCGAAGTATTTGACCCCAAATCGGGTAGGTGGACTTCTCTCTCTCCACCTTCACAATTGCCTACAGGGTATGGTTTGTTTGCTGTTGCTTTACCTGGCCTTGGAAAAATCCTTGTTGGTTCATGTGAGGATGAGTTTCTTTACATTTATTATGTGGGGGACGGTACTTGGGAACGTCGGGATCATAAGATGGTTTATGACATTCCATGCAATGTGAAGCCGGTGGCAGTCAAAACCATGTTGTTCTGGTTTCAGGACTGCTACCTTTATGCATATGACATGATGGATAAATGGTCCTACTCAGGGTGTATAAAGGACCTAGTCAAGGTTGTGCCCCTCGATTCCCTGAAGCCACCCAATGTTGGGTTATTTTATCCAACATTGCATCATGTTGCTGACAACGTGTTCTCTTTGCTCTGCCTTGAGTATTTCTCCGGTACACACCAAGCTACCCTGCTGCATTGCGTCAAGTTTAGTATCTCTGTCCAAGGCGGTGAAGATGTAAACTTGAATCCCACTGTTATGTCTGCCAAGGCTTATGGTATTCAGACGCCAATGAGTATCCTTGATGCAGTGGTAATGTAAGTAGACATCTTACCGCTTTTATCAACTTTCTTAGATATCTTTGTTTGTGTTGTTGGTTTTCAACCCATTGGGTAATATGAGGGAGATCTCAAAATTGCAAACCGCATCTTGAGAACCCCAAAGCTTCTCTCAATGACATTCCTAGCAGCGGAGTGTTTCATATTGAAGAACTCCTCTTTGCTTCTTGACATGTGACCTTGCCGCCAAATGTTAATGTGATATCGTTGTCCACGGTATGGTGCTAAAAAACCGTTCCCATTGGTGTAGCCGGCATCAACAAGGTAATAATGTCCTGTAACAAATGGAAGACAACACATTGATGGGTGGATAACTTTAATGGAGTCAAACTAAACTACAACTTAGGATATCGAACATACCACGGGGAACTCTAAGACCGTGGGGTCTTTCCATGGCATTTCCAAGGATTCTAGAGTCTGTAGCCGATCCTTCCCAACCAGACAATACATAGACAAATTTAAGGTACCGGGTACAAACACCTAAGACATTTGTAGCAATCTCACCCTTCCTCGACCTATATCGTGGCCTGTCCGCTGCCGGGGGATTTACTGGCACGTACGTCCCATCCAAGGCCCCAAGACAATTCTAACAAAAGTGGACAAGAGTATTAACGTAAGTGAATATGTGGAGCTAGAGGAAAGCTTGACAATGGATGAAATATGAACAATTCAAAAGGACTATACCTGAAACCAATTCCACCTATTGTCTTGGTAGTTAGCAGGTACAGGGTCTGGCGTCTCTAGGAGCAATCGGTGAAGGCGCAAGACAGCTTGGAGTACAGCATTGAAATGCCTACTTATTGTCTCAGTAGACCTATAGAATTCATATCTTGTACGCCTCTGCTTTGTATGGTGACCGAGGACTAACAAGAATATTGCTACCCTTTCCTCGAGACATACGTTGCGTGAGTCGGTTAACCCAACACCTCGGACTAAACAACACAATCTAAAAAAAGTTTGTCTATTCACCCTCAACTGGTCATGGCAGTCCACCTCATTACCCCTTACAAGCCTATTGATGTTGTTTACCTGCGTCTGGTAAAAGTCCGGATTCGGAGACAACTCCGGACGACGAGGGCGAAACGTGGACGTGATGAACAAGTACAGACGGAAAACACAAATGACAGCGTTCATAAAGGCCTGTAATGCCATCAATCCCTATTGCTCCTCTCTTCTCCTTTTCTGTTTCCTATTTAATATTGCCATCCTAAAAAAACTCTTACAATATTTAGGATTTTTTATGAAAACCTAATCTTGAAATCTTAACTAACAATGATGTACCCTAACTATTCATCAAAAATCAAAGCCAAATCAGTAGGGTTTTTAGGTAAGGTTTGAGGTTTCATATTATTTACCAATAATGAACACACAATTCAATGGATATATACACATTTACAAATTCCAACTCATACTCATCTACTGACTTGGTTATAATTTCAACTCATACTCATAATATGTTTTATCCTACCTATTTACCATTATCCTACGCCAGACCTGTTTTGCCATATTTTAGATGATATGAAAATCATCAAATGTGTTCTCCAACCCAAATTTAAGGGTTACGACATATTCTTCACCAACAAAACAATCCACAACAACAAATCCATGGATTTTCGTCCATAGAACCCACACAACCACTAAGCCAATTCGAACAATGAATCAACTAAAAGATTGGTGGGTTGCACTAATTATGGTGGGTTGCACTAATTAATCAATTAAGTTGTTTGTGGAAGAGAAGGAAAAAAAGGGTTTACAACGTAAATCGTTTGATTTATAGCCATTTGACTTGTGCGAGTCCAACGTAAATCGTTTGCAAATTGTTTAAGATACATACATAAATCGAATACTTCAATCTGGTCATATTTATAGCTGTATATAGCATTTTTAACTTTTCAAAACTTTTTTGACATGTCTATAAACCAGCGAATGTAACAAAATTATGAACACACAATATCACGCTCACAGCTTCGGACCTTCCTACATCGGACAGCTTCGAACAGTTCAAACCCACATAACCCACAAACCAAATCGAACAAATACTCTGCTGGAATCAAAAATGGCCACAAAATCTAACCTAAAAAACAACAGATCCAGTTCAAAAAGGAAGACTGCTGTTCATACCTGAGTGAATCCAACTGAAATCGACCAAAGCACCAAATCGCCACAAAACTCTTCCAGGCCTTCTTCTCGTTCCAACAACCACAGACCTAGAAGAGTACAGACAGAAATGGTACCTGGAGTCCACACCCACAAAACCCACAAACCAAATCGAACAATACAATGAGCGAATGATAACTCAGCGTGGAAATCGAACACAGAAATGCACGTAAACAGTAACAAATCGAAGAATGCTACATACCTGGAGTGAATCGAACTCCAAATCGACCAAAAGCACCAAATCGCCAGAAACCTCTTCGAGCCCTGTTCTCTGTTCGAACAAGAAGAGACCGAGAAAAGTGCGGCCGAAATGATGCGTGGGGGGTGGGGAAGGGGGATTACGAGGGGTAAGATGGTCCGAATGATGGGGGGACTAGGGCGGATTCCAGATGGCTTGCTCAAACCCTAGCCATCTCTAAGCCCCCCTGAAGCTGTATTGAGAGGGATTACGGAAGAGGGGGTGTAGAGATATCCACCCTCGTTTTGGACTTCCCAAACAACGCTATAGCCATGGGCCCACGTATTAGGAGGGGGGATATCTTAATCCCCCTTCATATTGCTGCTTCCAAACAAGCCGTAAATGTAAAAAGTGATTAAAAGTTAGTTGGATATAAAATAGAACTCATCTCTCTCTAGCGGTGAGATGTAAAAAAGGGATGTAAAATTACTTCCGTCCCAATATTTTTTTTTTTACTTTTCATCCACTTCAGTTACACCATTTACTTTCATTTACTCTCCACTCTCAACTATATCATTTATTTCAGTCATTTACTTTCATTCACTCTCAACTACACCATTTACTTTAATCATTTACTCCTATTCACTTTCAACTACATCACTACATCATTTACAGGTAGGGGAAAAATTTTTGTTGTGTAAAATTCTATTCAAAACACACATTTATAGGTAGGAAAAAAAAAAAACCATTGGTGTCGTTTAAATGCCTTGTTCTCTTTTTTTTTCAAAAAGAATTTTTCAAAAAATTCCTCCTAAATTCTCCTTAGATTCCCTCCTTAGATTCTCCCTACTTCTAACATTTCTCTCTCTATCTCTCTCTACTTATTACCCCTACAATTTTTCAAATTTTTTTTCAAAACACAAACGAAACAAAGCATTTGTGATCATCGGATCCTCATAATTTAAAAAAAAAAAAAAAAAAACCAACGGTCGGATCAAAACCCAAAACCCAACTTTACTCTCTCTCTCTCTCTCTCTCTCTCTCTCTCTCACAAAGTAGGTAAAAATCAAAACCCAACTTTACTCTCTCTCTCTCTCTCTCTCCTCTCTCTCTATACGAACAAAGCATTAGAAAGTTCCAGACCCGCTGGATCTGCTTTTGAACCAGAAACCCCAGCACCCCCAACCCCCCCCCCCCCCCCCCCCCCCTCTCTCTCTCTCTCTCTCTCCGAAGATTGGGAAAATCTTGGCTGGGGAAATCGACGAGTTTTTCGGAAGGAGCACAGCCGGCGGAGATGGTGATCTCCAAACCTGCGCCGTCCATGGATAGTCAAGAATCGAGGTTGGAGACGGTGATCTCCGGACCTGGAATCAGTTTTCGAGCTTCTGGCGTGTTCTTGCAATTCCGGCTAGCTTTCCAATGAGATTAGGTAACTCCGGCTCTCTAAAAATCTGGTAGAATCAGTTGGTAATGACCTGTCCATTTATAGCTGCAGCCAAAAGGGATGCAAATATACATCTCCCTTTCCATTTGTGCTATTTTATATCTTCGAAATTGCTATTTTATATCCCCATTGGAGCACTTTTTTTTACAGATGGATTGTATTATAACTATAGCACCTGGTTTTACATCTCCATTGGGGATGCTCTCACACCCAGACAAACAAACGTATCCTAATAAGTTCATTTTCCCTACCAGAGTACTAAAACTTGGGGAAGAGAAAGTGTAAAAAAACAAATTCAATTTTTTTTAATTTCTTCTTTTAACTTTTTCTTTAATTTTCCTTTTTATTACTTCTCTCTTGACTTCTCCAAGTTCCAAACGAGATCAACTCATCCGTGCCAAATTATTTGTCCGGTCCAAAATAATACAATTTTTTATGAAAAAATTTAAACTTTTTGCACAAATTAAAAGAGCTCATTGATATCTAGTAAGTTATTGAATTTTTTTTTATTTTTTCTAATTTTTTAGAGTCCGATTTACAAACCGAACAAATATTTTGGATGGAGGTAGTATCTTTGCATCAATGCATTTAAAAAATATAGTAAAACATTTACACATAATCTAACGATTCAAAATACATGGGTACATGAGTAGTCCGAAATCTCGTTATAGAGGATTTGAGGCGGTTCCAGACAGGGCAGGTTTTCTACATAAATACGGATTTCTGAGAAACCCCTAGAGAGAGAAAAAATAAACACAACACAAATCGACTCGCAGCAATCTTCTTCGCGAATCGACTTCCAGCAGCATTCGTCAGATTCATCAGCTAATCGATCATGTTTTCAGCATCTTCATCGCCGCCGCTGTCCCGATCGCACGAGAAAACTGCATACGTTCGAGCTATTAATCTCAACGAAGAAGAAATGGAATTCTATTCCGTGCCCATAAATCACGATGGCTCCGGAGGAGAAGACGGCTCTGTAAGGGTTCTCACTCCGATAAAGGCGCCAAACGTCCCTTTGCACGGCGGGTTTGCTGCGGTGGACAACAAGCTGTATTGTATTGGCGGTGATCCCCCCAGCGATTATTTATACAAACCCAGGAGTGTTTATCGACCGGTGCGCTCCCTCTATACTTTTGATACCAGCTGCCGTCTTCCCACGAAATCCTCCTGGAAGAAACGCTCTTCGATGCGCACTGGTAGGGTCTTCCCTCTTACAGTGGTGGTCTACGGTAAAATCTTTGTGTTCCAGGGGATGTATGGTCCCAATCCCGGTCCGCGACCGTGGGTCGAAGTATTTGACCCCAAATCGGGTAGGTGGACTTCTCTCTCTCCGCCTTCACAATTGCCTACAGGGTATGGTTTGTTTGCTGTTGCTTTACCTGGCCTTGGAAAAATCCTTGTTGGTTCATGTGAGGATGAGTTTCTTTACATTTATTATGTGGGGGACGGTACTTGGGAACGTCGGGATCATAAAATGGTTTATGACATTCCATGCAATGTGAAGCCGGTGGCAATCAAAACCATGTTGTTCTGGTTTCAGGACTGCTACCTTTATGCATATGACATGATGGATAAATGGTCCTACTCAGGGTGTATAAAGGACCTAGTCAAGGTTGTGCCCCTCGATTCCCTGAAGCCACCCAATGTTGGGTTATTTTATCCAACATTGCATCATGTTGCTGACAACGTGTTCTCTTTGCTCTGCCTTGAGTATTTCTCCGGTACACACCAAGCTACCCTGCTGCATTGCGTCAAGTTTAGTATCTCTGTCCAAGGCGGTGAAGATGTAAACTTGAATCCCACTGTTATGTCTGCCAAGGCTTATGGTATTCAGACGCCAATGAGTATCCTTGATGCAGTGGTAATGTAAGTAGACATCTTACCGCTTTTATCAACTTTCTTAGATATCTTTGTTTGTGTTGTTGGTTTTCAACCCATTGGGTAATATGAGGGAGATCTCAAAATTGCAAACCGCATCTTGAGAACCCCAAAGCTTCTCTCAATGACATTCCTAGCAGCGGAGTGTTTCATATTGAAGAACTCCTCTTTGCTTCTTGACATGTGACCTTGCCGCCAAATGTTAATGTGATATCGTTGTCCACGGTATGGTGCTAAAAAACCGTTCCCATTGGTGTAGCCGGCATCAACAAGGTAATAATGTCCTGTAACAAATGGAAGACAACACATTGATGGGTGGATAACTTTAATGGAGTCAAACTAAACTACAACTTAGGATATCGAACATACCACGGGGAACTCTAAGACCGTGGGGTCTTTCCATGGCATTTCCAAGGATTCTAGAGTCTGTAGCCGATCCTTCCCAACCAGACAATACATAGACAAATTTAAGGTACCGGGTACAAACACCTAAGACATTTGTAGCAATCTCACCCTTCCTCGACCTATATCGTGGCCTGTCCGCTGCCGGGGGATTTACTGGCACGTACGTCCCATCCAAGGCCCAAGACAATTCTAACAAAAGTGGACAAGAGTATTAACGTAAGTGAATATGTGGAGCTAGAGGAAAGCTTGACAATGGATGAAATATGAACAATTCAAAAGGACTATACCTGAAACCAATTCCACCTATTGTCTTGGTAGTTAGCAGGTACAGGGTCTGGCGTCTCTAGGAGCAATCGGTGAAGGCGCAAGACAGCTTGGAGTACAGCATTGAAATGCCTACTTATTGTCTCAGTAGACCTATAGAATTCATATCTTGTACGCCTCTGCTTTGTATGGTGACCGAGGACTAACAAGAATATTGCTACCCTTTCCTCGAGACATACGTTGCGTGAGTCGGTTAACCTAACACCTCGGACTAAACAACACAATCTAAAAAAAGTTTGTCTATTCACCCTCAACTGGTCATGGCAGTCCACCTCATTACCCCTTACAAGCCTATTGATGTTGTTTACCTGCGTCTGGTAAAAGTCCGGATTCGGAGACAACTCCGGACGACGAGGGCGAAACGTGGACGTGATGAACAAGTACAGACGGAAAACACAAATGACAGCGTTCATAAAGGCCTGTAATGCCATCAATCCCTCTTGCTCCTCTCTTCTCCTTTTCTGTTTCCTATTTAATATTGCCATCCTAAAAAAACTCTTACAATATTTACGATTTTTTATGAAAACCTAATCTTGAAATCTTAACTAACAATGATGTACCCTAACTATTCATCAAAAATCAAAGCCATATCAGTAGGGTTTTTAGGTAAGGTTTGAGGTTTCATATTATTTACCAATAATGAACACACAATTCAATGGATATATACACATTTACAAATTCCAACTCATACTCATCTACTGACTTGGTTATAATTTCAACTCATACTCATAATATGTTTTATCCTACCTATTTACCATTATCCTACGCCAGACCTGTTTTGCCATATTTTAGATGATATGAAAATCATCAAATGTGTTCTCCAACCCAAATTTAAGGGTTACGACATATTCTTCACCAACAAAACAATCCACAACAACAAATCCATGGATTTTCGTCCATAGAACCCACACAACCACTAAGCCAATTCGAACAATGAATCAACTAAAAGATTGGTGGGTTGCACTAATTATGGTGGGTTGCACTAATTAATCAATTAAGTTGTTTGTGGAAGAGAAGGAAAAAAAGGGTTTACAACGTAAATCGTTTGATTTATAGCCATTTGACTTGTGCGAGTCCAACGTAAATCGTTTGCAAATCGTTTAAGATACATACATAAATCGAATACTTCAATCTGGTCATATTTATAGCCATATATAGCATTTTTAACTTTTCAATACTTTTTTGACATGTCTATAAACCAGCGAATGTAAAAAAAATTATGAACACACAATATCACGCTCACAGCTTCTGACCCTCCTACATCGGACAGCTTCGAACAGTTCAAACCCACATAACCCACAACCTAAATCGAACAAATACTCTGCTGGAATAAAAAATGGCCACAAAATCTAACCTAAAAATAACAGATCCAGTTCATAAACGAAGACTGCTGTTCATACCTGAGTTAATCCAACTGAAATCGACCAAGCACCAAATCGCCACAAAACTCTTCCAGCCCTTCTTCTCGTTCCAACAACCACAGACCTAGAAGAGGAGACAGAAATGGTACCTGGAGTCCACACCCACAAAACCCACAAACCAAATCGAACAATACAATGAGCGAATGATAACTCAGCGTGAAAATCGAACACAGAAATGCACGTAAACAGTAACAAATCGAAGAATGCTACATACCTGGAGTGAATCGAACTCCAAATCGACCAAAAGCACCAAATCGCCAGAAACCTCTTCGAGCCCTTTTCTCTGTTCGAACAAGAAGAGACCGAGAAAAGTGCGGCAGAAATGATGCGTGGGGGGTGGGGAAGGGGGATTACGAGGGGTAAGATGGTCCGAATGATGGGGGGATTAGGGCGGATTCCAGATGGCTTGCTCAAACCCTAGCCATCTCTAAGCCCCCCTGAAGCTGTATTGAGAAGGATTACGGAAGAGGGGGTGTAGAGATATCCACCCAGGTTTTGGACTTCCCAAACAACGCTATAGCCATGGGCCCACGTATTAGGAGGGCGGATATCTTAATCCCCTTCATATTGCTGCTTCCAAACAAGCCGTAAATGTAAAAAGTGATTAAAAGTTAGTTGGATATAAAATAGAACTCATCTCTCTCTAGCGGTGAGATGTAAAAAGGGATGTAAAATTACTTCCGTCCCAATATTTTTTTTTTACTTTTCATCCACTTCAGTTACACCATTTACTTTCATTTACTCTCCACTCTCAACTATATCATTTATTTCAGTCATTTACTTTCATTCACTCTCAACTACACCATTTACTTTAATCATTTACTCCTATTCACTTTCATACATCACTACATCATTTACAGGTAGGGGAAAAATTTTTGTTGTGTAAAATTCTATTCAAAACACACATTTATAGGTAGGAAAAAAAAAAAACCCATTGTGTCGTTTAAATGCCTTGTTCTCTTTTTTTTTCAAAAAGAATTTTTCAAAATTCCTCCTAAATTCTCCTTAGATTCCTCCTTAGATTCTCCCTACTTCTAACATTTCTCTCTCTATCTCTCTCTACTTATTACCCCTACAATTTTTCAAATTTTTTTTTCAAAACACAAACGAAACAAAGCATTTGTGATCATCGGATCCTCATAATTTAAAATAAAAAAAAAAACACCAACGGTCGGATTACAACCCAACCCATCCCAACTTTACTCTTCATCTGCTCTCTCTCTCTCTCTCTCTCTCTCTCTCATCACAAAGTAGGTAAAAATCAAACCCAACTTTACTCTCTCTCTCTCTCTCTCTCTCTCTAACGAACAAAGCATTAGAAAGTTCCAGACCCGCTGGATCTGCTTTTGACCAAACCCCAGCACCCCCAACCCCCCCCCCCCCCCCCCACCTCTCTCTCTCTCTCTCTCTCTCCGAAGATGGGAAAATCTTGGCTGGGGAAATCGACGAGGGTTTCGGAAGGAGCACAGCCGCCGGAGATGGTGATCTCCGGACCTGCGCCGTCCATGGATTGTCAAGAATCGGGGTTGGAGACGGTGATCTCCGGACCTGAATCAGTTTTTGGCGAGCATTCGGCGTGTTCTTGCAGTTCCGGCTAGCTTTCAATGAGATTAGGTAACTCCGGCTCTCTAAAAATCTGGTAGAATCAGTTGGTAATGACCTGTCCATTTATAGCTGCAGCCAAAAGGGATGCAAATATACATCTCCCTTTCCATTTGTGCTATTTTATATCTTCGAAATTGCTATTTTATATCCCCATTGGAGCACTTTTTTTTACAGATGGATTGTATTATAACTATAGCACCTGGTTTTACATCTCCATTGGGGATGCTCTCACACCCAGACAAACAAACGTATCCTAATAAGTTCATTTTCCCTACAGAGTACTAAAACTTGGGGAAGAGAAAGTGTAAAAAAACAAATTCAATTTTTTTTAATTTCTTCTTTTAACTTTTTCTTTAATTTTCCTTTTATTACTTCTCTCTTGACTTCTCCAAGTTCCAAACGAGATCAACTCATCCGTGCCAAATTATTTGTCCGGTCCAAAATAATACAATTTTTTATGAAAAAATTTAAACTTTTTGCACAAATTAAAAGAGCTCATTGATATCTAGTAAGTTATTGAATTTTTTTTATTTTTTCTAATTTTTTAGAGTCCGATTTACAAACCGAACAAATATTTTGGATGGAGGTAGTATCTTGCATCAATGCATTTAAAAAATATAGTAAAACATTTACACATAATCTAACGATTCAAAATACATGGGTACATGAGTAGTCCGAAATCTCGTTATAGAGGATTTGAGGCGGTTCCAGACAGGGCAGGTTTTCTACATAAATACGGATTTCTGAGAAACCCCTAGAGAGAGAAAAAATAAAACACAACACAAATCGACTCGCAGCAATCTTCTTCGCGAATCGACTTCCAGC
The DNA here is from genome assembly GCA_014282245.1 of Rhododendron simsii. NCBI lineage: Eukaryota > Viridiplantae > Streptophyta > Magnoliopsida > Ericales > Ericaceae > Rhododendron > Rhododendron simsii. The sequence goes on along the minus strand of WJXA01000087.1, from coordinate 235,969 downwards.
AGCATTCGTCACATTCATACGCTAATCGATCATGTTTTCAACATATTCGCCGTCGTCATCGTCTCGATCGGATGAGAAAATTGCGTACATTCGAGCTATTAATCTCTACAACGAAGAAATGGAATTCTATTCCGTGCCCATAAATCACGATGTCTCCGGAGGAGAAGACGGCTCTGTAAGGGTTCTCACTCCGATAAAGACGCCAAAGGTCCCTTTGCACGGCGGCTTTTCTGCGGTGGACAACAAGCTGAATTGTATTGGCGGTGATCCCCCCAGCAATTATTTATACAAACCCGGGAGTGTTTATCGACCGGTGCGCTCCCTCTATACTTTTGATACCAGTTGCCGTCTTCCCACGAAATTCTCCTGGAAGAAACGCTCTTCGATGTGCACTGATTGGGTCTTCCCACTTATAGTGGTGGTTTACGGTAAAATCTTTGTGTTCCAGGGGATTTATGGTCCCGATCCCAGTCCACGACCATGGGCTGAAGTATTTGACCCTAAATCGGGTATGTGGACTTCTCTCTCTCCACCTTCATAATTGCCTAGGTATTGTTTGTTTGCTGTTGCTTTACATGACCTCTGAAAAATCCTAGTTGGTTCATGCGAGGATGAGTTTCTTTACACTTATTATGTGGGGGACGATACTTGAGAACGTTGGGATCATAAGATGGTTTATGACATTTCGTGCAATGTGAAGCCGGTGGCAGTCGAAACCATGTTGTTCTGGTTTCATGACTGCTACCTTTATGCATATGACATGATGGATAAATGGTCCTACTCAGGGTGTATAAAGGACCTGGTCAAGGTTGTGCCCCTTGATTCCCTGAAACCACCCAATGTTGGGTTATTTTATCCAACATTGCATCATGTTGCTGACAACGTTTTCTCTTTGCTCTGCCTTGAGTATTTCTCTGGTACACACCAAGCTACCCTGCTGTATTACGTCAAGTTTAGTATCTATGTCCAAGGTGGTGAAGATGCAGACTTGAATCCCACTGTTATGTCTGCCAAGGCTTATGCTATTCAGACACCAATGAGTATCCTCGATGCGGTGGTAATGTAAGTAGACATCTTACCGCTTTTATTAACTTTCTTAGATATCTTTGTTTGTGTTGTTGGTTTTCAACCCATTCTTATTGAGGTCATATTTAGGAGTTGTAGACTGGGCTGATATATCTAAGCTAAGAATGTTTCAGGCTTTTTTGATGTACGATGTTGGTGAAGTAGGAGTTAAGAACACTCTGTAATGTTGAGAATATATGATTACTTAGCTCTTATTTTTGGTGTGTAAATTGTTGCAGGGATTTTTTGTGATTTTAGACAGAGTGATCCATTTTTGGATCACTTTTTTTAGGGCTGGTTTTCAAACTTGCGGAAACTTCTGTGAACTTTTGGTTTTATGGGCCTGGAAAGCAGTCATATTTTGGGTTGTTTGGTTTTAAATTGAAGGTAGAGGAAGAGCTTAGAGCTTGTCACCTGTTAACATGAGGGAGTTTTGGGGCTGAACTTCAGAATGAATATTGGCCCACAACATGTTTTGGTGTTAAGGTTTGACCTGGCAATTGCTTTATGCTGATAGGGTAGAGGTAGACGTAGACTTATAGAGTTGGTTTTCATCTCTCAAGCGAATGTAATTGGTTTCATATCCCATTACCAATAGGCCAACAGTTGTATTGTCTTTGCATATCTAAATGTTGTCCACTTGACAAGTCTTATCCCATTACACGCCTTTGATCTTCTTGATGTTTTATTCCAGAACGTTAATGAAATGCGCGTGGCTTTAATGGTGAATTATTGTGATTCTTGACAATTGTGTGGAGTTTTTTGATTTTGTTGTTGGTATTGGTTGAAGATGAATGTGCATTTTGATGTGAATTGGATGTTATGTTATGTGAGGTGAAGTACTATTCGGAAAACAACAAGCGTCTCATTCACTTGTCTACTTGTGAAGTGTTTGGGAAAACGATTGGTAGCTTCCTTCCTACAGATCACCCTATGCGGCAGGTGAGGCTTCATTTTGTGCTTTGTTTATGCAAGGACCAGAACTTAGTTTTATAGTTTTATTTAATACTCACGGGACATTGTGGTGCCCTTTTTGTGTTTTTATTTTTAATTATGAGGTTGCTTGGTAGTTGAATCATGAACTTATTAACGTTTCACCTAGAGCTTGGAAGTCTCGTTGTTTTTCCTTGAGCAGTTTATGAACAATGGGGTTTTAAGAAAAATGTGAAACTTGGACATGGTTGGGCAAATACTTGATGATTTGAATTATTTAGTACCAATTCACTGGTCTAGCGACTTTGACCCTGCTTATAATGAAGTAATGTTCATGGCGATAAGTTATAACCATTGACTTGATTAGTGCATGTTATGATCTTTATATGGGAGCCATCTGATGGCGGTCCAAACTTTTTTTGTTCATGTTAATCAAGCATGATGATGATATTATGCCTCAGGGGAAATATTCGAGTGCAGTTGCATGGATTACCATTGGAGCTAATTAGTTATTTATCTATCAGACGATCCCATTGACCAAACAAAAGATTATGAGTGTGCGCAAAAAAAGGAAGGGAAAATATTCTGGTAGTGATCACTTAGTCCAACGACTTGAATTCTGGATATATGAGTATGACCAAGGATTATTTGATGCTTATGCTAGTTCTGTTTTATGCCATTCTGATTCTGAAATGGAAACAAAGATGCTTATTGGGTAAAAGAGAGAAGCTGTCTCACAGTACAACGCCCAGGGAGAGTTACGTGCTGTAAAACAAAGTTGAACTTAGGACATTTGATAGCCTAAAAATAGTTGGAAAGTCAATGAAATACTCTACTCAACTAAAACTTGCCCTTTATGTAGCATGTGATTTTGGATATCACGCACACAATGGCTTAACATTTGTAAGATTCCCAACTCTTTAGTGCAAGATTCCCAACTCTATAGTGCTTTATCTATTGTGGATGTGCTTGTCGTGTGTATGAAGTCTCAGTAGGGGACCTTGGTCGGTAGTGGTGTTTTCTGAAATTCCATTTTCTTGTAGATGAATTAGTAAATTATGTCTGGATAATGAGTGTTCAATATCTCTATGTAGGTGTTCGAGTTGGAAGAGAAAATCAATATTTCCTCACACTTTGATGAAGATGGAGATTACAATGGTGCTACTGGAACTTAGTTGAAGTTTTTTCCTTAATACTTCCCGTTTTGTGTCAAGACATGTGGCAACTTTTGGGACAATAAGATTGTTTCACTCATGCCATTATCTTTCAAAATGTTGGGAAGGACATGAAGGCATGCTATTGAATTTATTTTTATTTAAAGTTACTTAATGTTGGATGGAAATATATTTCTCTTTTGTTTTGAATGAAATCCTGGGTGGATTTATGTGTAGTTCATTGGTTCATTTAGTATTTCGGCAAAAAATGTGCTGTCAAATGAGCTTATGAAATGCTTTTTAGGTAATTTATAGAGAATACATAGCGTTCTAAGACAGCTATCAAAGGTCTATAATACATAGCATTCAGGAAATGCTATTACAAGTTTATGATAAACAGTGGTCAGAAAACGCTATGATCTGCCCCACACTTTTAATAGCATGGGCTAATACAGGATTTTTCTGAACGCTATCTATTACTTTCCATAGCGTTCATTGCCCGCTATAAAAGAGATCAACAATAGCAGACAATGAACGCTATTGAAAGCGAAGACTTTTAATAGCATCAGCTAATAAGGCGTTCTCTTAAACGCTTTGTATATGATACTATAGCTTTTTTGACATGCTATTAAAAGCCTTATTTGTTGTAGTGGCAGGGATGACAGAGGTTCAAATGACACATAGCTTTTGTAGGTTTTGGGCTTCGGTATGTGTTGACTCTAAGCAAATTACAATTTGCGCGGTGATTTTTTGGCAAGTTATATGTTTGTTGATGTTTACTGGCCAAACTTTTTTCTGTTTTATGGTAGACTAGACTCACTGGAGTATTTAGTTCTTCTGGTTTTCCCTCGATTAATTGTTATTTAGTGTGAAATATGTGAATATGACAACTATACAGGGTGCTCTGTATACAAGAGATCAGTTATATGTAGTGGTGTTAGTTGTAATAATTACTAGTGCATGCCCATGCCTGAAGGCGCGTCTTGAAGCATTCGATATTCAATACGAATTCGAGTTCCCTCGGCAAGATGTGAACAAATGATCGTGCGTAAAAAGGCACGGACCCACATAGCTTTATCACCACGAAGAACTAATTTCTCGTTATTTTTATTGACTATATTGATTAATCTAAAATTCAACAGCTCTATCAATAGTTAGTCACACTTGAAGGAAAGAAAATAAACGATAGACAAAACTCATATTTATCCAAAAGTAATGTGATTGTGTGACTAATCGTAAAATAGCAGGCATTGCAAAACCAAACTTAGTACTAATGGAACCAAAAAAAATCGATCCAATGCAATTCGAACTTCAATTAATCATAAAACCATCATACATCAAAGTTCTCCGTTAGATTTTCATTTGTCATCGATCGAATGCATAAAAATGCACAGGGGATAGAAAATGACAAATAGGGAAAGTAAGAAAGATAAACTAATTTCCATATTTTTTGCCACAGAGAAAGGGAAGATTCCATAAACCATTGGATCAAATTGGATGGATTGAATCTCAGCTGTTAAATCATTTACTATCCTTTGGAGTGCACTTTGTATTTGAGAGAGAATTAGAGACGTGAAATTGAATTAATGATTCAATCTCAACCCTTAATTGTGCCACGTAGGATACTTGTGAGTGAGACATTTTGCAAACAAAAATGATACTCACACAATAATCCAAACACAATAACTTACACAACCTCTCACATGCATATGGGCTCCACACACACTACTATGTGTGGGCCCCACATGTATGTGAGAGGTTGTGTAAGTTGTTGTGTTTGGATGGTTGTGTGTGTAGCATTATCCTTTTGCAAAACCGTTGTCATTCAACTTACATAACCCCATGTTAGGAAGCCTCTCAATTACCAGCAATTTTAATCTCCAGCCTCAATGTCTCAAGCTATATTATTCAATTCTATTTATATATGAGGCATTATAACAAACACTTTGGATGCAACAAAATCAGAAATATTTGCAATTCCTAAAGTCCCAATAAAGCATAAAAAAACAATTCATGGAATAAAAAAACTAAAAGAAAAAATCTTATCTAGCAAGAATACATGGAATAAAAAGGAAGAAAAAGGTACAATTATCAGTCAAGTCCAATCCCAGGAATATGATATCGCCCAACCAAAATCAGTCATCTATAACACAGGAATAAAACGATAAAATCTTAAACAAAAATACTCTGTGTTGAACTCGCCGTTTAAAGTTCCATGGGAGAGGTCAGCTGATGTAGAACACGTAGAGGCCCAATTCCATGATCAGTTGGACCGAGCCAAGCCCCGAAAGTCCAAACGGTGTTTAATTTCGGATTACCCAAATTGGCTAAATTCGGACGAGCTCGGAATCGGCTCAAACTTGGTGGGCTGACTTATTTTCGCGCTCCGGTCCATACTCATCAACCCTAAAGGTTGATGATGAACGGTGCTTTTCGGCCTAATTCCTTCGTTTAGGCTTTCAATTGCGTTATTTTGCCGTTTTAGGAAACATTTGTTTCGTTAATAACTCCTAGATCGTATTTCCTTTTCAGTTGATTCTTTTTGGGAAAGTCTTGTTTTTCTTTCCCGTTTTCAATTTTAGGCAAAGCCCCAAATCTTGGGACTTTTTAATTTCCAAGTTTATTTTTAGGGTTTCGGCCTATAAAAGGGTTTGTAACTTAGGGTTTATGCAGCTTTTGATTAATAATATTGCAGAGAATTTCTCTTTCATTCTTGTGCGCAAGAATTGCTCGTTGCGACGGGTTGTTTATCTCGTTTGGATTAGTACGCTAACTAATCTCTCGTGAATTCCGCTGCGTCATCAGCCCTGTCAAATGACCGAATGGAAAAGAAGAATAAAAAGAGAGGAATAGAAAGCATCTCAATTTTTTAGAAATATAAATCTCTTAGATCTCTTGAAAATGATCTCATCCTTGCCGTAAAGAGGAAGTCTTCTTCCATATGGGGTTTGAATTTTGAACATGGAAAGATTCCATATGGGGTTTGAATTTTGAACAGGGAAAGATAAGAACCCTTGGATCAAATGAACATTAAAACTCAAATTCAATCTCCGCCATCCAAACTGCCACGGAGGACAGTTGTGAGAGGGACATTTTGCAAAACCGTTGTGTAATGTAATATAGATAGGAGCGAGAAATAACATTTCTATATGGGCTTCGTTATATGAAATCTTGTTGTCTCACACTTAGAAAAATATTATTCATTACATCAAATCTTTTTCTGATTTTCAACTTGTTTTCCTTGTGCACGAGTTTTAGCTTATGAAAGATCTTTCAAGGAACATTTAAGAGAATATTATGTGATAAGAGTTTTAATCCGCAAAAAACCGAACAGATTATTTAGCTTATCAAGAGTTGAGCCTTTCGATATCTTGTTGTCCTCTTATGATCGGGCTTTATGTGTTGGAATTTTGGACCTCCTGTGATATGTGCCAAGATCTATATTGACTGATATATGGCCGATAGGTTACGTAACTTGATACCGCATTTTAAAACCCTTGCAGTATTTAAGAAAAATGTTTAAACAATGTGAAGCTAAACTAAAATTGTTGAGATGGATGAGTAATTAAACAGGAAACATTGTTGGTTGATAACTTAATATGCATAGACTTGTGTAAGTTATGTAGCATGGCCGCCGATGCATCTTGTTGGGTTTGATTTACATTGTGTTGCGTATATCTTCGAGGTTTTTAAGCTGCATCCTTTATTTGTTTAGGGGTCCACTTTTACCTGCATTATTGTGTATGACCTTGTATTGTTACTTCTTGTGGCATGTAGCTGACATCACCATAACAATTTTTGAAGTCCTATTTTCTGTCATTTCAATAACGAGGAAACTGTTATTCAGATGCACTGTGACAACAGTGATTAGACAAGTTGATGACATTTGGTATACGGAGAAGAAAATTATGTTTCTGGGGCTAAACAGGACATTCTGTTGCCATTAGGCTAGTTTATGTGGTTACAGTTTACAAATTAAAGTATGGGGATTGCGTTAGTGTGGTTGGCTGCTAGGTGTCCTAGTTCATGGTGGTTGATAGTTTGCGGAGTGGTAGATGGGTTCAAGACGATCAATGAAAGAATAGCTTTTAGGGTCAAAGTGGTCTTTGCTTCATTTGTTCAATTAAAGAAGAGAATCTTTGAAATACTCTTTTGATTTGGTTATGCATTTGCTTGTTTCTGAAATCTTAAGGTCCTCTATTTTCACCCTAATTGCAGAAACTAGAGTGAGGTAATTGTCTAGGTTGTATTCATACTTGTTTGATGTTGAGATTTTACATTTCCGTCCTCGTTGAAATGGTTAAATTTTTAGCTAGAAGGAAGAGGGTAACGACCAGGTAGACTAGGAGCAGTTAGTCGACAATAGTTGCAGTGGAAGCGTTCCTAAATGGTGACGAACTTCAGGATTGCATTGCGTGTTGAAATAAAGTTGCAGATTTCAGTGAATTCTCAATCTTGTCACCTCAAAAGCATTGAATAGTTAGACATGAACTTAGTGGTAACTCCTCCAAGTAGCATTGACTTGAAAATCAGTTCTTCATTTTTAATTTGTAATTCGAACTTGAGGAAGAAAGACATCTAGATTGAGCTGAAGTCTTAATGTCATATCAAGATACATAAATGATACTTGGCCAACCCATCTACAACTTTTTGGTCTCCAATCTCACGATCTAGAGTGCATTTAGTTATTAGAGAACCACTTACTTCAGGTTACTGAAAGAGTCTAGTAGTAAGTCCAATCACTCCCATCTTTTGCGCTAGGTAGGTCAGTCTAATAGTATCTTCTTCTTCTTTAAGAAAGAATATATCGGTTGTTGGGAGCTATTCCCGAACAGACATAATTAGTACCCGAACACGTGATGTACGGGAGCACGTGATAAGTATGACAGGACTTACCGCCGGCCAGTGCGGTGAACGGCGATACGGACCAGTGACACGGGAAAGTCATTGGTCCAGTCAATCTGTTTGGCATAGAAGGACAAACGACATGTGAAGTCATCTGTCCAGATATAACAATGAGGAGCAGTTGTATTTGAAGTCATTAGTCTATGTTGATTGTTCGGCAACGAAATGGCCAAATAGGGGAAGAAGTCGCCTTAAATCATAAGGCGGCATAAGTACTCTAGAAGGATCCAGACTATTTATGATATTCCTGAAGGTATAAGATCCCGAGAATAGAGGATCTAGAAAAGACACCTAATGGGAATGGAATGTTCGGCCAGCTATGGAAAAGAGTCCTAAATAGGATTCTTGTAATAACCCGATAAGGGAACGAGAATCCAAGAGATACCGGTTTCCTATACGAGATAGGAATCCTAGGGCGACAAGGATACTTGGGCAGCAAGCATCCGTAAATCTATAAAAACGAGGTTAACCTAGAGGTAAAAGGTACGCAATATTAAGCATTCGCATGATTCTCCTACTGATAATTAGGGTTTAGTAGCCAGTACGTGATACTAACTTTGGCATCGGAGGGCCTTTGCTACGAGAAACAAAGGTGCGCTCACCCCTTGTCTGTTTTGCAGATTAGGGTTCTGACGACGAACTAGGGTTCCGGTGTAGAGGCACGTGAAGCCGCTTCAAATTGGGGCTGTCCAGAGCACCAATTGTTTTCATCCCCCTACAATTGGCGCCGTCTGTGGGAAACGAACCGATTTTTCCTTAAAAAATAGTTATGATGGAAGAAGATCCAGCCACGCCGTTTAATCCAAAGAACCAGCTGAATGGTGGGGGAGATAAATCTCCACCAGGGGCTCCGAAAAAGCCCACTGGTAGACAGGACAAGACAGCCACGGGCTCCACGAGAAGGAGCAAATCCCACCGAAGAGAAGCATCGGTGGAACACTCAAAGAGTGTACATAACAGTGAAGATCTCCTCGATAAAAAGAGGAAGGAGATCGAGGAATACGCTCGTTTGATTAGAAAACGAGAGCACAAGATACAAGAGTTACGGCGGGTACGAGAGCACCCAGAAGATTCTGGGCTCTCTAGGAGGAATTCTGAGAGAAATAAACGGACTCTTGTAGTCCATAAACAGGCTCGTTCACGAGGAAGGAGGAGCAAAAGTCCTAGTATAAGGCGATACGGGGACTCTCCACGAAAGAGGAGAGACAGGAGTAAAAGCCGAACTCTGGAAAGACAAAGGGCTTCTTCACAAAAAAGGAGAAGCAGAGACCGAAGTTTTACCCCCGAAGAGGAGGAAACAAGAAAGCATCACCGGGACAAGTACGAGAGACCTGATGCCGATTGGGCCAAGGCCACGGCTCACAAGATAAAAGCATACGAGGATGGGACAGTAACTGCACGCGAAGCAGCAAGAAAAGCCCTAAGCAACATAGCAACTTCCCCTTTCTCAAGGAGGCTACAAGAGGCTAGGTTGCCGAGGAGAGTGAAGCACGGTACGTTCATACTTTACGAGACAAACGCGGACCCCGTGGCTCACATACAACATTACCAGCAAGCCATGTTCATGCACGAGGGGGATGAAGCCATCCTATGCAAGATGTTCCCGTCAAGTCTTGGCAAGGTGGTTTTGTCCTGGTTTCATAAGTTGGCACCACGATCCATACGAGGATGGAGGCAGTTGGCCGAGGAATTCACTGCTCGGTTCTTGACAAGCAGAAAGGCCCCGAAAACGTTTGAGAGTTTGTCCACCATGAAACAAGCGGAGGACGAGCCGATCAGAGATTACGCCAAGAAGTACTGGGAGACTTTCAACGAGATTGAAAATTGCAGTGAGGAGTATGCCATAGCCACCTTCAAAACTGGTTTGCCTGTTCGGGGAGAGCTACGCCGGTCACTGAATAAACATCCAGTGGCCACATTAGCTAAATTGATGGAACGAATAGAACAGCACGCCAGAATGGAGGATGACATACTCCGTGAGGATGGCAGGATAGTCACCGAACAGACGAAGGCACCTGCCAAAAAGGTGGATAAGCCAGAGCCCAAGACTTACAGAGAGAGGAAAGAGTATGGGCAGGCTAAGAAGGAGCCATATAAGGATAAGCAAGCCCCTGACCCCAAGTCTTTCTTTTCTGTCACGACGGTTTGGAAAGAACCAATCTACAGGATTCTTTATCGAATAAAGAATCAGCCATACTTCAAGTGGCCCCCAAATCTAGGCGGAGACAAAGACGCAAAACGTGCTACGAATCAGCACTGCAGCTACTATAAAGATTGGGGCCACATGACTGAAGACTGCGAGATGTACAAAAAACACCTTGACGATTTGGTCTCTCGAGGCTATCTCAAGGAATTTGTCCAGGAAGATCCCAAGGAGAAAGGGAAGGCCATGGAACTGGATTACGAGCAAAATCCTAAAGGAGTAATCCATATGATACATGGGTTGGCCGCACCTTATACGAGAAATGAGGTTAGGCTATTACAAAGACAGGTTAAGCATGACCAGCATGTGCTGCGATTGGGAAATAAGAGAGGACGAGAAAGTGAAGTATGCAATGAAAGCATAGCATTCATAGATGACGATTTGGGAGAAGTCCAGGTACCCCATAATGATGCTCTGATGATAACCCTACGAGTTGGGAGTAAGACATCGAGAGAATTCTGGTGGATTCTGGAAGTTGTACAGAGGTGATGTACTATGATGCATTCAAGAAGTTGGGGCTGGCCAAAACAGACTTGGAGCAATCCACAACACCCTTGATTGGGTTTGGTGCGGGAGCAGTTTGGCCCCTCGGAAAAGTAACGCTGCCTGTTCGGGCTGGGTCTGTGGTCTTGAGGACCGATTTCCTAGTTGTCGATGTTCCTTCTTCCTATAATGCAATTATAGGGAGAACATGGCTACACAAGATGAGGGCCGTTTCCTCGACCTATCACCAGATGGTGAAATTCCCAGGATCCAATGGGGTCGAGATAATTAGGGGCAATCAGAAAGTGGCCCAACAGTGTCTGATCTCCATCGTAAAGAGAGCTCCAAAGGCCCACCACGTTCATACGTTAGAAGTACCAAATCAGCCAACTATTGAGGATGTTGGGAGAACTCCGGCAGAAAAGGTGGTTGAGGGCCTGGAGAAAATTCAGATCAACGAGACTGATTCTGAAAGATATTTCTTAATTGGGGAGTCATTGCCAACAGACGAAAAGGCTGAGCTGATAAGATTTCTGGAGGAATATGTCGATGTATTTGCATGGGTGCCCGACGAGATGCCCGGAGTAGATGCAAATGTGATTTGTCATCACCTAAACGTTGATCCTCAGCATAAGCCAATCATTCAGAAAAAGCGAAGGGCAGCCGTACAGCATGTGGATGCTGTAATTGAAGAAGTTGATCGTTTGCTGGAAGTAAGGGCAATACGAGAAGTTTACTACCCTGAATGGTTATCCAACACCGTGGTTGTAAAGAAGAAGAATGGGAAGTGGCGTGTCTGTGTAGACTTCACAGACCTCAACAAGGCATGTCCAAAAGATAGTTTCCCCCTTCCAAGAATAGACCAGTTGGTGGACGCAACTGCTGGATACGAGCGAATGAGCTTCCTCGACACATATTGAGGATATCACCAGATCGCTATGTTTGGGCCCGATCAGGAGAAGACTTCATTTATCACACCGTGAGGGTTGTACTACTATAGCGTTATGCCTTTTGGGCTAAGAAACGCTGGAGCAACGTACCAAAGACTTGCAACCATCATGTTCAAAAGGCTGCTCGGCAAGACTATGGAAGTTTACATAGATGATATGGTGGTAAAAAGTCAAGATAAACGAGGGCACGTAGCAGACTTGAAGGAAGCTTTCGAAATCTTAAGGGAATACAAATTGAAGCTCAACGCCTCGAAGTGTGCATTTGGAGTTGGTTCTGGAAGTTTCTAGGCCCTTAGTAACCATGAGGGGGATTGAAGCCAATCCCGATCAAATTGCAGCCCTGCAGAGGCTACAAAGTCCCAAAACTATACGAAGGAAATCCAACGGTTGACTGGAATGGCTGCAGCACTAAACAGATTCATCAGCAGGTCAAGTGATAAGTGCAGACCCTTTTTTCAGTTATTGAAAAAAGGGGGGATTCGAATGGGGAGCAGAGTGTGAACAGGCCTTCCAGGACCTGAAGAAGTACCTGGCTGAGCCTCCTCTTTTGTTAACTCCACAACCAGGTGAGTCTTTAGTTTTGTACTTAGCTGTTTCTGAACATACTATTAGTGCAGTTCTGTTGAGGGATTTGGGAATCTAGCAAATCCCCATCTATTATGTTAGCAAGACATTATTGGATGCAGAGACGAGATATCTGCCCTTAGAAAAACTTGTCCTAGCACTTAAGACAGCCACGAGGAAATTGCCACATTACTTCCAGAGCCACAAGGTTGTGGTTTATACTGAATTTCCACTGAGATCACTGCTTTGAAAGGCAGATTTTTCAGGAAGAATTTCGACATGGTCTGTCGAGTTGAGCCAATATGATATTGATTATCAACCGCGTACAGCAATCAAAGGCCAGGTGCTGGCTGATTTTGTGGCAGAGCTTTCTTCCGCAGTAGCTCCCTTGCCTCCTACGAGAAAGGAACAGGTGACTAAAACATCACCCACGAAGAACCGACTGTCAGCCGAATAGGATCCCTTGGAGTTGAAATTATTCGTTGATGGATCGGCGTGTAACATTGGTTCAGGAATAGGGGTGGTCTTATTTCCTCCAGAAGGAGCAATGATCGAACTGTCTGTTCGGCTAGGTTTCAGTGCATCGAATAATGTGGCGGAGTACGAGGCACTCTTAGCTGGATTGAGAAGTGCGCAGACTCTGAAAGTAAAACGAGTCAGGGTACATTGTGATTCACAGCTTGTAGTAAATCAACTGTCAGGGGAATATCAAGCCCGGAATGAAAAGATGGCGGCATATGCGGAGGCAGCCAAAGATTTGCTTGATACTTTCAAAAGGGCCCACATCGAACAAATAAGTTCTGGACAAAATGCCCATGCTGATTCTCTGGCATGGTTAGCCGCAGCCGTTCCAACTGAACTCAAGCGAAGGGTAGCTGTTGAGTATCTGACGGAGCCGAGCATTGGAAGAAGTGTAGAGCTAATCTTGGACGTGAACCAAGGTCCAAGTTGGATGGACCCAATTGTGGAGTTTTTACAAGATGAAATACTACCCATTGATAAAAAAGAAGCTCATAAGATCAAAACCAAGTCTGCAAGGTTTTGGTTGTCCCCCGAAGGAAAGCTCTACAGAAACTCCTTTACAGGACCGTATTTGCTCTGTGTGCACCCCGAGATGGTGCAAAAATTTCTTCATGAAATCCACGAGGGAACGTGTGGGAGTCATGCTGGAGGCAGGTCCATCGCCCACCGAGCAATTACCCAAGGCTATTGGTGGCCACATATGCAGGAAGATGCCAAGGTGTATGTGAAAATTTGTGAGAATTGTCAGAAATTCTCACCAATGATTCGAACGCCAGCCGAGGATTTGGTGCCTTTAACAAGTCCTTGGCCATTTGCCCAGTGGGGAATGGACATCGTGGGTCCCCTCCACAAAGCAACTGGGAATTGAACATTCCTGCTAATTGCAACAGACTATTTTACCAAGTGGATAGAGGCAGAACCACTGGCCAAAATCACAAAACCTATGATAGAAAGGTTCGTGTGGAAAAGCATTATTACTCGATTTGGGGTACCCTATTCTTTGATTACAGATAATGGGTCCCAATTTCAGAAGAAATTCAAAGCTTTTTGTGCCCAGTATGGGATACGAAATTATTATTCAACCCCAGCCTACCCTCAGAGTAATGGGCAGGCAGAAGCATCCAACAAAACCATTCTTGATGGAATCAAGAAAAGGCTGGACAAGGCAAAAGGGAAATGGCCTGATGAATTACCACTGGTATTGTGGGCTCACCGAACAATGCCTAGGCAGTCTACGAGAGAGACCCCCTATTCGTTGGCATATGGAACGGAAGCTGTCATTCCTTTGGAAGTTGGTTTGCCAACTAATAGGACTGCCTTGGTCGAAAGTGGGGGCAATGACAGGGCCCTCGAAATCGAGCTTGATCTTGCCGAAGTGAGGAGAGAAAGGGCCCTGGTGCATCTAGCCTCCTACCAGGAACAACTGATGAAAAGCTATAACAAGCACGAACACCCTCGAGAGTTTGGTGTTGGGGACCTTGTACTGCGAAAGGTGCTCGGCAACACCAAGGTGGCCAACGAAGGCAAACTAGGGGCAAACTGGGAAGGCCCATATCGAGTAACTGAGATTGTGGGCATAGGGGCCTACAGATTGGCTGGTCTGGACGGCAATCCAATTCCGAGGCCATGAAATGTCCATAATCTGAGAAAATTTTTTGTTTAGAAGAATCAAGTTTTATCTTAGATTGCACTACGTGATTGTGTGGGAGCTACGAACAAAGCTCCTTTGTTTGCCATTATTTTTACAAAGGGTACGAGTAATACCACCTTGAGTTTTAAATGCACTATGTGATTGTGTGGGAGTTACGAGTATAATTCCCTTGTCTGGTTTCATTCTGTTTTTTAGTTGCAAGGGGTACGAATAATGCCCCCTTGAGTTCAAGATTATGAATAAAGTTTTCTCTTTCACACGTATCCAATTTCTTGAAATTTGCATTGTAGAAATATCGAATATGAACTTTGGAAATGTGCTTTATTTTTCCTTTTTTTCATATTGGGGAGCAAGGGATTGGCACGAATGCCAAACATGAGGTATTAAAAGTACGAGATTCTTAGAATACGAGAAACTGAAACAACTTGCAATATGTACGAAATACTTACAAAATTCTAAGTACGAAATACTTGGGCAACAGACATAACGAAATATGTCTAAAAACAAAACTAAGTATGTGAGACTTATGAGTATGAGTAAACTCAAATATTGCATACAAACTCATGCAGTCTGTTTGGATACAATCCTTTGAGTAAATAATTGTCGTAAAAATTAGGTACGAGATATCTGAGGTACGAGAAACCTACAAATACCTAAGTACGAATACACTTAGTAAAAAGTATAACCATGATGGAGGAAGATCTAAGTATGTGAGAAACGAAACACTTGGTTTAGCTTGAAAACATAACGAGCAAATGTCAACTGCTGAGTTTAAGCATGAGACGCTACCAACTGTGCTAAGTAAATATTTGTTCATATGCGTCTGTGGGACGAAATACCAACAGCGAATATTCCAAAGATAAAATATTCATGGCCAAAAAGGGCCGAGCAAAATGAGATGTCTGATGCCTCACAGGGCTAAGCAAAGGGTCGAGCAGTATGAAGAGCAGTAAAACACTGAATGTTATGCCACTCAGGGCCAATTACTGTTGACTAAAGTGTGTAGTTATCTGAAAAAACACCAAACCAGGTACCCACCGAGCAATTCAATCTAGCTCCTGGATCTCTGGTGCAGCATTGGTTGCAACCCCATCACCAACAGCAGCACCTTCTTCAGCAACGTTGGTCTCTATGGCCGCCTCCTGAGTTGATGTATGCTCCAAAGCAGCATCTTGAGATTCCATCTCTATTTCCTCATCTGCATCTGCAAATTCGTCAATCTGACGATCGACGTCTTCAGTTGGGGGTTCGTCATGCCCCTGAAGAATTGCTGCCCAGCTGCTGGGAAGTTCGATTGCAGTCCACAATGGGGAATCATTTGCCACACCAACTGTGGTCAAGCAGGCTTCCCAGCAAGCAACCCAGACTTGGTCTTGCAGGCCTGGTATCTGCTCCACATAGCTGGCTGTGGTGGCATCATACCCCTTTTGGTAACCATCTTCAAAAGTAGCTTTCTTGGCGTTATCAATCTCTGCCAAGGCCTGACTGAGACTATCCTCAGCAGTCTCGACCTTGCTTTTGGTTTCGGTAACTTCTGCTTTGGTTTTGTCTCTCTCTCTCTCCAGCCTAGAGACTGTTCGGAGCAGCCTCGTGTTGTCATTCAAAAGCCTAACTCTTTCAGCATCGGCTTCCTAGAATTTCTGGCCCAATGTCATCATTTTTTGGATAAACTACACAAAAAGATATATGTTAGGACATTATCCAGCTGCTACAATCAGAGTAAAGTTAAATGAAAGGTTTTAAACTACCTTGATCCCACTAACGAGACCAGTGGACACAAGTCTAGATCTTCCTGCAGATGAGGAGGATTCCTTTTGCATGTCTACCGGAAGAGAAAGGCCTTGAGCTAGGGCCAGTGCAGTTTCAGATGAACTGGCACTGTCTCCAACGTTTATAGGTCGGTCCCCCCTCATGAGATGAGGGGCCCATACCTCTGGAGTGATTTGCACGGTCGGGGATTGAACTTCCACTGGTACTGAAGCAGCTGGAGCTTCAGTATCCTCAGCTATTTGATTTCGGGGACGTTTGTCCCGATGAGCGTCACCAGCCTCAAGGGAACTGTCGTGTTCCCGAGGCAATGAGGAGGAACGGTTTGAACCACCCCTGCTACGACGGGGTGGTGCTGGGGCGTGTCCGGTTGATGATCCCCGGCCAGTGCCACGGCCGCGAGCACCAACGGTCAAGAGGGAACTCAAATTTAAGGGCTGACGAGTCATTGTACCTGGGATTGTCGGAGATTGGGAGTAGCCTGAAGATGATGACTGGCTTGTACCACAGAAGGGAGCGGGTTGTTCGGCTTGTTGTTCGGAAGCAACTTGTCTCCTTGTTGATCTCCTAAGCACTACGCGTGTTTGGGGCACGCCTTTGGGGATTGTTACCTCACCTGACTGACAGGCAAGGGTAACACCGGCTTGCAATCTCAAGCTGCGGGGTTGGGGAGCAGTGGATGTCGAGGCACTGCTGGTGCTCGTGTTGGCTAATCTCCTATCAATAAACCCCCTGTAGGGGGGATCGTAGCCAAGCAAGACGTGAGCGTCGCGACCACGTCCAGCAGTATCAGTACCAGGCACTCCTGTGTACTTGAGAACCTTGTTGATATCGGCTGATTGGATGTAACTGGGTTCTCGTCTTGGGCACCTGTTAGCGTTGTCCGCTGCACAAATGAAGCACAAACAAGAGTTACAAGCATAAAAAAGCTATGAGAAAGCAACAAAACAAGAAATTACAAAGTAAAATTAGGAGCATACGTGGGTAACCCCATATGTGGGGACAGTGGAAACCCTCCACTTGACCATCCTCCCCCATTGGCTCGAAGGCTCCAGAAACATACAAGAAGTCCATCTCGTGGTCACGAGCAGAGTCTGGCATATTAAGCATGAAGCGCTTCTCTGCTTTCCTTACTTTGAAATAGTAGGTGTTATATTCAGGGTTTAGCACGATGCTATACCACCATTGAATTTCCCAGATTCCTAGCTGGGTTCCTAGGATTCTATTCAGGGCAACAACTCTCATCACTAGCCTGAAAAAGTTTGTTGAAACTTGCATGGGCGTGAGGCGATACCAGTTAAGCACACGACGGAGCAGTGGATCAAGGGGGAAACGAACTCCACCCTCGACGATCGCTACGATAGGGATACACATCCTATCCTAAGTGCCCGCATCCCTATCTGCTCCTAAGGGGGCAAGTTCAAAACCCACATTTTCAAGAACGTTATACTCGGTTCTAAAAGCCGACATAGCCGTAGGGGAATCACAGAGTTTCCTAAATTTACCAGGCCTAGGGCCGTTATCACCTTCATCCGCCATTAGTATGCTAAGAACGAAGAGATCTGGAAATGGCTAAAAATAGAGCCCTAAATGAAACAGAGAAATCTGGAAACTAAGGAAAAGATGCAAGAAGAAGCCAGAATAAGAGTCTTACGAAGCTATTGCAGCGGTTGCCTGAGACGCAATCGAGTTGCAGACGGCGGCAATGGCGGAAAGAGGAAGAAACTAATTTTCGCCTGGTTTTAGAGAGAGAAAAAGAAAATTCGGTTTCTTTTTTGAAAAAAAAAACAAAAGGGGATACTTTTGGAGGTTTAGGCGTAGAGGACGGAAATGATACGTCGTCTATGCCGTTACAAGAGCAGTAACGGAAAGATAGCTACAGCAAAAGATATTCTGACGCCGTTTTGACTGAAACGTCAGTCAGAATTCAATGCAAGACGTACGAAATACGCCACGTGGAACCACTACCTCGAGAAAATGATGAGTAAGCCGCCAAAATACATCAAAGGATTTGGGTTTTAAATCTATGTAAGATTCGAGGAGCTCGGCTCAAAGTTCAAAATCTAGCTTTACTTGTAACCCCCGAACAGTGGTCACAGGCAAAGCTGGGGAGCAATTGTTGGGAGGTATTCCCAAACAGACATAATTAGTACCCGAACACGTGATGTACGGGAGCATGTGATAAGTATGACAGGACTTACAGCCGGGCAGTGCGGTGAACGGCGATACGGACCAGTGACACGGGAAGTCATTGGTCCAGTCAATCTGTTCGCAGCATAGAAGGACAAACGACATGTGAAGTCATCTGTCCAGATATAACAATGAGGAGCAGTTGTATTTGAAGTCATTAGTCGATGTTGATTGTTCGGCAACGAAATGGCCAAACAGGGGAAGAAGTCGCCTTAAATCATAAGGCGGCATAAGTACTCTAGAAGGATCCAGACTATTTATGATATTCCTGAAGGTATAAGATCCCGAGAATAGAGGATCTAGAAAAGACACCCAACGGGAATGGGATGTTCGGCCAACTATGGAAAAGAGTCCTAAATAGGATTCTTGTAATAACCCGATAAGGGAACGAGAATTCAAGAGATACTGGTTTCCTATACGAGATAGGAATCCTAGGGCGACAAGGATACTTGGGCAGCAAACATCCGTAAATCTATAAAAACGAGGTTAACCTAGAGGTAAAAGGTACGCAATATTAAGCATTCGCATGATTCTCCTACTGATAATTAGGGTTTACTAGCCAGTACGTGATACTAACTTTGGCATCGGAGGGCCTTTGCTACGAGAAGCAAAAGTGCGCTCACCCCTTGTCTGTTTTGCAGATTAGGGTTCCGACGACGAACTAGGGTTCCGGTGTAGAGGCACATGAAGCCGCTTCAAATTGGTGCTGTCCAGAGCACCAATTGTTTTCATCCCCCTACATCGACTACAGTGTATGTTTTATCAAAATTTCTTTGTGACCTATATTTGCCTGTCATTTGGGACTTAGAAGCTTCATTTATGGGTGAATGGTATACCATAGTAGGTGACCAGATGGAACTCGGTACTAGACACGGGGATGCAGCTATAGATTGTTCAAATAGAAGATCTGAGGAGATGTGTGGCGTGGCTTGGTCATATGGTGGCTGTTACATGGTTTGCATTAGTTACTTGGAATGATTATTTCTGGTATATTTGTTGTCGATTCATGAGTGATGGGCTACAGAAGTATGCCTTCTATATTAGCCATCTTTGCCCAGAGTCTTTATATGTAAGCAGCAGCTGTGTGTTATCATCGGCATCTATTCCTGTCATAAGCTGGAGATTTTTAAAGGAGAGCCTAGGTTCTAGAGTCGCCTATTATATTCAAGGTCACATTTTCTATACATTCAGTGTGTTGGAGTGTGGGAAAAACTGCCTAAGTTGTGGAGTCCACTATTGTATTCAAAGTTGTGTTAGCAGTGCGTTCCGTGTGATTGGAATTCCATGACCACTGCTGGATCAACTGTTAGACTAATGGGTGGAATGATCTCTCATTTTTTCAATGTCACGTTACTTGTCTAAGAATAAGCAGGCTCATACAAATTAAGGAGTATCACTTTGGTGGGTACTTTTCCCTTGTTTCTTTTTAACATCCTCTGCTTCACCATGTCTTGTTTGAATTCCAAATCAAGTCTAAAGTTCTGCTTTGGAAGTGTAGGGATCTTTTCCTCTGGAAATTACCCAAGTTCAATGTTGGGTGAAGCCTGTCTCTTTATCCGATATAATAATTGTACCTGGTTTGTAGGATTTGTTATCTTGTATTAGTGATGGAATGTCAATTTGACATTTATGCCAGAACAATTGATGGCCGGAGACTCGTACGACATTGGGATTTTTATACTTCTTTGTTTAGCACCTTTCTGGTCAATTACACGTTATTCTTCATGTTGTTTGTCGGTGAACCAAAACCTTCTTTGCTGCTGTGAAATAGAATTTTTAACCAGAGGAAGCATGTATTCTTGATAACTACCTGATGTATGGTCTCGTAAACTATATATAGTCAAATAGTGAACCGACAATGCTTGTCTATATTGCCTACAAGGCCTAGTTGTTGTACTGCAAAAGTTACGAATCTATACCATATTCTTGCTGGATTGTAACAGTTATATGTTCCGTTGGATAAAAGACATAATAGTTTCTTTATACTGATTTATGTAGTTCATCTAAATTGGGTATGCGGACTGGTGTCAACTGATTTAGATTTTTGTTTATTTTAAAGCTGATTGGTGTGACGGGATGATCACTGGATTATGATTATTGCTTTTATGAATGTACTCTTTCATTGATGCTGTTTTAAGGGACGGGAGCTGACTCTCTGTGTGGTTCAGGTTGGGTTACTGGTTCATGGAGCTGATCGTGCTTTACCTATTGCTCCGTTGAATTTTTTTCCCCATGGGTGCAAGCTTCTTTTTTTTCTCTGTGTCTTTTTGATGATGATGACTCCTAGCTTATGTTGTCTAAACAGTTTAGTTGCATTTGACATGTAGTAGATGGAATGAGAATGGCTGTTTAACAACGAAAATGAATAGCTAGTTTGATAGTTGACCTTTGCTTGGATCCTACTACTTCACATATATTTATGAAAGACTACCATCGTTCCCGTTCAATGCACGGGACAACACTAAAACTGAGTTCGACATTTCCATTGTCCTGTGCACTGAATGCTACCATTGTGCCTGTATTTTGAGCGGATTGTGGGCACCGAATTCTACCATTGTGCCTGTATTTTGAGCGGATTGTGCCTGTATGTGAACAGGCACAATGCTAGCGTCCAGTGTACGGTATGAAAAAAAGTGTCATAAGTCAATTATTGTATCGATCCATGCATCGAACGGAAACGACGTTAGTAAAAAAAGAAGTGTAAAGGGAGACAAACTCCGAACAAAAATACTATCTGGTGGATGGCTCACCCCTTTTTTCCAATGGATTGTGAACTGTTCTCTTTTTTTTTTTTCTTTTTTTTTTTTCCACTATGAAAAAGTGTCCTTCGAATCTGAATCCCTTGTTTGTCTTCTTATTGCAATTGGCAAATCAAAATTTCTTCTGTTTCTTCTGGCGTCTATGCCGTTGATCCAAAAAAGAGAGCAAGTTTGGAGAGGTAATTAAGTTTAAATGCTCTTTTGTTTTGTTGACTTATTTTATTTGTTTGAAAAGTACGTAAATGTTGTGGTGTATGATATGAGAGTGTAACATGTAGGCGGTGAGAAGAGAACATGGGAGGTGGCAACAATTCTCACTCACGTGTTTTTTTTCCTCTAAATTTTAACCGCTATTCAATTTTTTGGGAATGGAAGGACCCGTATAAGTTATTTGCCACGTTATTAATTTATGAACTAATAATTAGAAAACACAAAAAATTGGGGATGAGGATTTGGAGGGATGATTTGGAGGGATGAGAGGCCAACACACATTTGCATAAGATACAAATAGACAGATAGATGGATGTGCTTGGATGCTAATAAAGGAAACTAAAGCCTTTCGAGGGCTATTCGTGGAGCACAGCCGTTTACTCCAGTGGGGTCTGGCAACCAGCCATAGCGGGTCTTCCGCGTGGACACCAATGTTGGCAAGAGTATCAGCACATCCGTTAGCTTGTCTATGGGATTCCATTCAGTTATCAGGAAAGTACAGAAAATGATGGGAATATCAACTTTTCCATAACTTTTGTAGAGTTCAGTTAGCAGGAAAATAGTGGGAAACATGTTTTTAAGTTTTCTTGCAAGATTCACTTTCTTGCAAATGTGATCCGGCCAAAAGCATAGGATTTTGCGTCACGGGAAAAGTTTTCTCCATTGTGAGGCCAACATAATTGGCGGGTAAAAAAAAAAGTGAATGACTCCAATACCAAAAAAATGCGAATTAGGTTTTTAGAAAGACACTTGAGATTTAAGTGAGCAACAATAATTTCGACTACTATATTGCTTTCTGAGATAATTGTTCTAGAAAAAGATTGATAGTTTATTTTTTTTGGAAGTATTTATTTATCTTGTCATTAGTCTTCAATTTTATTTTGTACTAACTAATTTTCAGTGAGTTTTTGCATCAGCAACTAATTAAGAACGGTTGTTTAATATTTATTAGAGAATGTCAATTTAAATGGGGGATTTGCATGCCCATTCAGAATATAGCAAATTGAATAGGGAATTGCAAGTCTATTTTTTCATTTCATGTTAAGGTTTTGCATTAGATAAAATACATTTTCCGTATGTGTTAATTTTTAAAATATGATAGCCTATTATTTAGCTCTCAAAGTTACTTTTATTTAAAATTAGCCACGGGAATAAAAATAAAGAAGTTTCTCATAAGTGTCTTTTCCCGGCAAATGAACCACTAAACTTTAATTTTCCTGCAAAAAAAAATTGTCAAATGAACACTCACTGGAAAATAGATTTTTTTTTCCTTTATTTCACTTTACTTAACTTTTCCTGAGAATAACATTCCGGTACAACATTTCTGGTAACTGAATGGAGCCTAGATGTGGTTGATGGCACTCCTTTTTTTGTTAGGTAGAAAAATTTATTTGCGGAGGGTTCTGTAAACAATAATGCTAGAGATATATCAATTTGTTACACTTCAACAATAACCATCTTATATACATGTGGGTTTCACACATGTATTGTGGAATGAGACCCACAAGTATGTGAGAGGGGTGTGACAAATTGATGTGTCCCTAACATCTTTCTTCCGTACATAAGTAATTACAGAGCCCAATCGTGGCCGGTCCAGACTGAAAAGCAATTTTGACAAGTCAAGCAATCTCAACAATTGATTGCGTGAATGGTCGGACAAGATTATGCGGAGCCGTGAATAGCTTATTCATGGCCGTTCCATGAACAAGTTTCTCTTTGTTAAGAAGGTTTGCAGTCCTCAATCAATCCTCTAGAGGTGTCAGTGTCTTGAGTTGATTTGCATTCTTGATGAGGTTGACCGCATCCTCTGAATCAGTTTAAATTAACATCAGATCCGAATCCTCTATGAGGATTCAAAGAGATTCTCATAGGGGATCAGGATCCCTCAACATCAGCCCCCTGGTCCCTCTGAATCAGTCTCAACATCGGCCTCTAGTAGCCCCTGGTCCTTTAGCAGTCTCAAGGCCTTGCAAGATACTTCTCCGTTCAGCTTCCGAGCTTGAGGCATGCTCCAACTTTCCCTTGTATCCTTCGATCCATCTTCCCCTCTTATCTTACCAATTTGTGCACGGCCAGCTCTATGTCAACTAGACGAACCTAAAAAGTAAATAATTTTGACCAAAAATGCAAAGTATACAAAAAAGATGAAAATAAGCCATTATCAATATGTTTATCCCAGACGAGCTCTTAGCATAAGTGGTGATCGACATCAATATTCAGATTAACAGTGCCCATTCCAGAGGTGCCAAATGCTTGAAATGAAAAATATGGGTCAAGGGATATTACCAATTTTTTGGATTTATGTTTTGCATTGTGAATCTATGATCCATCCACTCCACAAGGGTCATTAATTACTCATCTGCCTCTGGTTACTTGTATATATCGTTGGGGCCGGGGAAATGTGTCCTCTCTCTAAGGATGTCGAGAGAGTTTCCAATCAAGCTGGGGGCATGCATCTCTCACAAGTTTTGGGAAATCAGAGAGCCTACTAGCTAGTAATTAAGCTTATGTTTAGACTAAATCTAAGTGCTAAATTAACTCTGTTAAATTTTCGTCGTCTTGGAACTTTTATCATATTTAGTCACAAAAAAATATAAAAAAATTTACTTTTCTGTTGTGTTTGGTCGAGACAAGTTTGGAAGTATAATTTTTTAATTTATTTATTTTGGTAACTTTCGGTATAACTTTTTTTCTTTGACCAAAAGGTCAGAAAAGTTGACGATGCTAAATTATCACGTGGGAATGTAGTGTGTGCTAGTATTTTTTTTTTTTTGTCTTTTCTTGAATTTTTTTCAAAGTGTCGATTTTTAATTTTTTTTATTTTCTCGGTAGGTGGGTTGAGAAGTAAAAAAACTGACATTCTAGTTGGTTTTTGGCATTGACCGCTGGAAAATTGACGGATTTTTCAGAGGAGGGAATGCCACTGGAGCCACTTGGTGTTGAAGAAGCTTTCTGCAACTTTAGCAGACGTACTTAGGCCTCCATTGGCAAAATAAGCCAAGTTGGCTTATTTATTATTGTTCTTATTTAAAAAAATTTGCATTTGTTATTATTAGTTTTGCGTCAATTTTTGGTGAATTATTGATTCGTCTCAACGAGAGAAATAAAAAAGTAAAAAAAATTATGTCTAAATCTAAACAGACAAACTTGACATTTACCAACAATGGCTTATCTAAATCTAAATCACTCAACCCCGAGGGTTAGTGCGGTTAGTGCAGTTAGTAATCAGCCAGGATGAAGGGGCCGGTCCCAAGTTTGACTTCTCTACACTGCAAAAAAATCCCTTGGGGCCACCCATGTGTAAAAATCCTTTGGGTTAGTAAAGGCTGGTTGGTGGAGGCCGTAGAGATTTAGTTCCGTAGTACGCGCATGTTGGCCCAAGGACACTTTGCGTTATCAAAAAAAAAAAAACCAAAATCACTCCATCTCTCTCACGAGCTCAACGCAACCATATGATAATATGCAGACTGTGGAAAGACGCAAGTAACCCCAAAGTTTGGGCATCTAAGGAGAGATTGAACGGAATATAAAGGGTGGCCATGCATTGAGTCGTGTGTTTTCATATTTTATTTCATTTCATATTCGTGTCATAGCATGCAGGGACGGATGTACATGGGGGCACGTGGGGGCACATGCTTGTGTATGTATAAATTAGCATAATTATGAAAGTGTGTTAATTTATAAATATACACGCTTGTATATATCCTGAAAATACACATATAGAATTAGTTTTATGCTTGATTTTCATCATATGATATATTTATAATTGTTAGTTTACGAGTTGTTTGTCTATTTGGAGTTATTTTTTATTCTATTTATTTTTAACCGTCTAGGAGAAATATTTTAAAATAAAGACATTAACAAAACTAGCTCGATCATTCTAAAATTTGTTTATGTTCATTTAAAACATACTTTAAAAAATTTGACAGAGATTTTGTGCTCATTTTTACCTAATTTAACTTAAAGTATGCTTTATAAACTTTTGTAATTAGTAATGCATGCTTTAATTTTGAACGATCTTACTATGATTGACTAAAAAATAAACTTTCGTCATTATGATTAATAGGTGCCCCCACTAGGGTACATTCCTAGATCCATCCCTGACAGCATGTGTTAATTTAAACATGTTAAATATTTTGGCATGAAGCTGACTTGCTGTAAATTGTAGTAGTATGTTGGGATTGATATGTTACACTAGTACGTAAAAATATACAGTACAAATATTATACATGTATAACAATTTAATCCAATGATATTAAACTGATGGATAGTCATCAAGGAAGATGAAATTAGAGACTAAAAGAGACATAGTCTACAGAGAGAGAGAGAGAGAGAGAGAGAGAGAGAGAGAGAGAGAGAGAGAGAGAGAGAGAGAGAGAGAGAACATTGTTCATGAAAATGTCAATCTACACATTCAATATAGAAGGTAGTAGATACATACATATGTCAATATATGAATTTACGTATATATCTACCCATATCTAACTGCTTTACTCACGCACGTCCCCCACAAATTTCCTTTCACAGGAAAAACCTGCCACTCCATATCTGTGCTTCCTCTGCAAAGGTATATGACCATGGCGCTCTCTCTCTCTCTCTCTCTCTCTCGTGTAGAATATATTGTGGAGGAATTGGGTATGCTATTCATGTGTATGTTCCACATTGACCCATCACTTCATTCCGTGCAGAGATTACGGGACAAACTTTCCCAAGAGGTGCTACTGCACTTTTCCTGTGTTCTTATTGATGTAAGACAAAAATGGAGAATTTTTGTATTTTATTTTTATTGTTTTAGAATAAGATCTTGGCTAGAAATATTTTCATTTACGTTAGAATTATTAATTTTTCGTATTCGGTTTGATTTTTATTTTTTCCTTTATTAGGATTCTTGGTCTACAAGAATTAGGATTTTATTTTAATCAATTAGGAAATATCTTTTATTTAATGCCGCTTGTTTTGGCATGATTTATTATTTCTTTTACATTAGGATTTCTAGGGTTAGAATATTATAAAAAGGGCTGTAACCTATTCAATTACAACTTTTAAGCTTTTTATCAATAATATTCAGACTTTGTCTTTTTCTCTTGAGAATTCAAGAACTGCTTGTGGCTACGAGTTCTTATCATTCGTTTGATTAATACGCAACTAATATTCTTGTGAATTCCGCTGCGTCACTTATTTAACCTATTCCACGCACCCTTATTCGGTCTGTGGGTTTTTTTTTTTTTTTTTGTTGCAACGGGAATTCGCTGTGGCTGATTGGTAAGGACTTTGAATGTATTTTGTTTATTTCAGTGGTTTCTGCATGTATTCCGTCTGTGGCTTTTTTTTTTTTTTTTTTGTTGCAACGGGAATTTGCTGTGGCTGATTTGGTAAGGACTTTGAATGTATTTTGTTTATTTCAGTGGTTTCTGTATTCCGTTTGGGATCAAATAAAAAAGTAAGAAAGAAGACAATAAATAAATTAATAAATGTCCCATTAGCTAGCTTTTTAATTGGTTTGATCAATTAAAGGTGGTTTTTTACTCAATAATTTTTTTAGAATCTTGGGCTGCAGGGGAGGTTTGATGGCAATGATGGTTGGATGCTACTTTTTATTTTTCTCTCTTTCTTCCCCTCGATGTACCCCGTTTCGAGTTTTATAAAATCGTTTCGTTTTGTCGAGCAAAAAAAAAATTGATGGTTTGCGAATGCATTTAAATTTTCTTCGCTATAGTTTTTTTTTTTTTTATCAGCAAAAGTTAATTAAAATTTTTTCTTCGCTATAGTTATTGGTAGTTGATTTGGTGCTCCTCAATCTCATTCCCAATTTTTCCCTTGTAAGGATCGAAGTGAGGTATGTCCTCAATGAGTGGAAAAAAAAAAAAAAAAAACTAACAAATACCATCTAAGGGGAAAAAAAAATTTCTCAGCAAATGGAACTTTTTATATTAACTCGAAGGGTACAATAATGGGAAAACAGGAAATAGAAAACACTGACTAGCCCATCCAATAGAAAGTTGGACATGCAGCCACTACACCTCAACAAGAACTACAATTTGAGCTTACGGATCCCATCAAGAAACAACTTAAACTCTTCCACCGAATAAACCTTAATGCCGAACTTGGACTTCATCCACATTGCGACTCTCGTTTTCACCAATTCCCCTACTACCTCAACGTTCAAGGTTGCATTGTTAAATACAAGGTCATTCCGGGCGAGCCACATGGACCACAGGGTGGCGAGGAATGAAGCTTCCCATATATTTTTCTCCAAATTCCTAAACCCATTGTCAAACCACCATAGAGCCAAATCTGACAACGAATTGGGACAGACCCACGAAACATGCCACCAATTCAGAATTAGAGACCAAACATTCCAAGAGAAAATACAGTGCAGGAAAAGATGATCCGGAGATTCTAAGGGAAATTTGATCACCATACATACTAACCCAAAACGCCAAAGGAGGATTTTTTATTTTTTTATTTTTTTGAATGAGGTTATAATAAATCAACATAATCCTATTTTGAAATACTACTAGTTGAAACTTTTCGTAATGACTGATCTGAACTTGAAAAAGAATTGGCATTTTATTTCTATTGTGAAACTAAGTCGCGGAGTAAGCGTTGTTGATCACATTAAAACGTATAAGAAACTCATGAGATCGTAGATATCGATCATATAATACACAATCACAAAAAAAAAAAAAAGAAAAAAAGAGAGATCATATTTGTATTTGTTTTACAGTACTAGTCAAGATTGATGACACCAACAACTTGTGGAGTTTTGCCTTGAATATGTAGCGAGAGTACCAGAAACCAAGTTTTGGAACATTCTAGTTTTCTAGTCCAGACCAGAGTCACAGTGGCCCGGACTAGCGAGACATTTTTGCACGAGTACAGACATTCTGATTTTCTGGTCCGGACCAGAGTCATGGTGGTCCGGACTAGAGGGCAGCTTTTTTGCAGGTTTGTTGTTTTGTTATGGTTTTTTGGTCCTCTATTATAAATAGGGGGTTTGGGGGCTGCTAGGTTTATGTTCTTTTGTTCAAGGACTTAGATATTATGGTTTTGTTAATCTTTTAGGATTCTACCAAAGGTTTGTGTCTCTCTTTTGGATTCCACCAGAGATTTATCCCTAGATATCTGTTTAGTGCTTCATTAAAAGTTACGGATATATATATATATATCCGTAACAGTAACAGTAACAGCAATTATATTAAACAGTTATAAATAGTAAAAGTAAAAGCTGACTGATTTCAATTATGAACAGTGAATGAACAGTAGTGTAAATAGTAGATTCGTGAGTGAATAGTAGAGTGAGCAGTACTATGAATAGTAAGTTTCATGAATGAATAGTATTGTGAATAGTACTACAAAAATGAATAGTAGTAGTAATGCAGTTTTACTGGTAATTGAATAGTACAGTTTACTGGAAATTGAATAGGTAAGCTGAACAATCTCAGACTTACAGTGATTACAGAAGTAGAACTTCAATCTTGACTAAAGTATGGGCACAATTGTTGTAAACCCAAACTTGTTTGACCTCTCTAATCCTAAAGAAACTTAGTAGAAAGCTTGAAACTTGTTCAAAGCTTTTTCTAAGAAAACTTGAATACAACTGATTTCTCGGATCCTTTTATAGAGTAAGGACCTGAGATTTACAAGTGCTGAATGTCTCAGCCATGTGACTAAAGTAGGTGACTTTTGACTAAAGTAGGTGACTTTTCTCTTTCGGTGGAGAAATAATGACTAAAGTAGGTGACTGTTCTGCTTTCGGTGCTGATGGGGCCCAAAGCAGAAATGATTGTAGCTGCTTTCAGTGTAGATGTGACCAAAGGTAGAAATGATTGACTGTGGCTGCTTTTGGTGAAAGCAGAGATAATTGTTGACTTGTTGGTACTAAACTGGCAAAAGGCAGGGATACTTGTGACTAGAATTCCATCATGTTGTCCAAATTCTAGAATTCTTCATGAGTAAGATTGTTCCAATAGTCTTGCCCATTGTCTTCACTGCTGATTTCTGGGCTGGATTCTTGGTCTTCAGATTGGTGACTAAAATTATTATCCCAATAATCCTTGTAGTCTTTGACTAGTTTTTGAAACTTCGTGTAAAAGATAAATGGAACTTCTTGAATAGGGTCAGTAGACTTGATTTTTTGAATAGAATCTTCACAAATTAAATAATACCTTCCTTCTTGGAAATAATCATCATTTCCAAGATTACTTGCAATTGTCTTGGCTCTGTGGTGCTTGATTTGAGCTCTAATAGGCTTGGAACATGGCCAGGGGCATTCGTCTTCAATAAGATCAATAGGTGTATGTAGTCTGCTGAATGGCCAATTAGTAGAGAGATACATGACATGTTGTGCTAATATCACATTCCCCGTGTTGGTCCATTTTGGCATCTTACTTGTGATTAAAACTTGGCATTTCATCATCCTATGTTTAGCAAAAACATTGTTAATACATGTGGCTAATTTCCTGGTGACTCGGTCAGTTTGTTCTGGGGAAGTAAAGATTAATTGTCTAAGGAATCCATGGTCTAGTAGGGTCATTGGGCTAACTTGGATAGTTTTTTCCTTGTATGAAAGAACAAGGTCTTGAAAGTGTTGCATATGGATACAGGCTTTGGTGACACTAAAGATTAATTGGCATTGGCAATCATATCTTTCTAACGGGGTTTCAATACATAATGGGTTAGTTTTGGGCAGGTGACTCGGTCTTGGTCATTGCAATAGTGGGTTTCCCAAGTGATTGATAATCCTGGGGGTGGTTGACTGGCTAGTTTAGCAAGGGTTTCAAATAGAAATTCCTGAAAATGGTGGCCATCTTGCTTGGCTAAATGTTGAATATGGTTTACTATTTCAGTTGGTAGGGATGTGGGTGTAAGAGATAATGATTGTGGCAAAGCTAGGGCTTTGGATGCCATTTTTTGGAATGGTTCCATTACACACACGCTTTCACCATCATCCAGTGGGGATGACTGCACATTTACACCTTTACTAGCATCCAGTGGGGATGATAGTTTTTTCTCCACTTTTACCAGTGGGGTAAAAGGGGTCTTCCCTTTACCATCTTTTGACTGTTGCAGTATAGTTACTTTTGCTGTGAGTTGGATATTTTCAGTAATCTGCTGGTGGTACCTGCAGTTTAAATCAGTAAATTTGCAAGCCATTGTTTGGCAATGCTCACAGGAGGGGGAGTTAGTATATGGAGTACTGCTCGATGGGTTAATCGAAACTCCACCCAAAGAACTAGGGAAAACAACTCCACTAGTTTGTTGATTAAAATAAATACTTAAACTATTTAAGCTGTCTAAGAATTTACGATTATCCCCACTCGTGTTCCATAGATTATCTAGGAGATATTGCTGGGTTTCATCCATGCTGGCTAAGTAATTTAGCTTCCTAAATTTTGTGCTTGCTCCTTCAGGAAATACTGGCAGAAGGATTTTCCCAAAGGGAATGACCTTCTGTTGACTTTGAGACATCTGTAAGAGAATCAAATAAATCATTAGTAGGATAAATAGAGCAATTTTGTAGCTGACTTAATTCATCTTTATCTGGTGTTGATAGAAATTCAAAATTAATCTTTTGATCAAAAGACGTAGTAATGATATGGTTACTAGTGACTGTGAATGGATAGAGTAAGTAAATAAAGGGCATTCCTAAAATTACTTTGTCTGTTAAATTTTTGACTAAAACAAACGAAGTTTTGAAACTAATCTTATTTTGGCAAATATTTACTTCAGGTAATTTATATTTAATTATCATTTTACTACCATTTGCAGAACTCAATCGTTCAGTTGTTTCTTGATAATATTTAGTAGGAACTAGGCTTTCTTGAATACAATTTAGATTTGCTCCTGTGTCAATGAGAGCAGTGACTGTTATTCTGTAATCTCCTACTTTTAATTCAACACTAGTATGCCATTTCTGTATGTTTATTCGATTGATTATATTTAATCTGTGACTATCTTGATCACTATTGTCTTGATCAATTTTTCTTTCTTGAGTAGGGTTTTGGTCTTGATTATCATCTTCTAAGGATTCTTCAGAAGATGAACTGTCCTTTTTCTTTCGGTAAAATTTATTAGTTAATGTTGGAAGTTGGTTTTTAATTCTTACAATATCCTGTTTAATAAGATTTATTTCATGCTGTAGATCATGTAAAGTGACTTCTTTAGTAATTTTGTTAAATCTTTCTATAGTAGCATTAAGGCTTACTATTGGTTTATTATACTGGGGTTGTTTGCCTTGTTGTATCAAGAGTTGTTTGAGTTTTTTAATGTATTGTTGTTTTAATTCTGAATCATCAATTTTACTAATTAGATCAATTAATAATTCTTCTTCTGCTAATTCTTTGGTAATTACATTTATTATCTTTGTGCAACAATTGTTAGTACAACCTATTTTAATTTGATCATCACTTGGACTATTATTAGGGGAATGGTAATCTGAGGATGAAGTAGCAATATCTTCGTCTTCAGAACTACTTAAATTTGCAATCCTAGAGATTTCCAAAATCTGCTATTTATCATTATCAGATATATTAAGTTGACTGATTTTTGCTTGGACTTTACAATCAGTTTTGTAATGTCCTTTTTTACCACAGTTGTAACATGTAATATTATTTTTATCAGTAATTTTATTTTTATTCTTTTGACTTTTGGGTTTTTCATAATATTTTTTTCTTTAGATGGTGTAGATTTATTATACTTGGAATACCTGTGACTTTTACTATTGGTAGTTGGTTTAGTCTGTTTAGTATGATGTTTGGATTTCTTCCGTGATGGTGCTACCGGGGGTAGACCATATTGTTCACAAAAGTTACCCAATTCATATTTGGCTTTATTCTTGTCTTTTTGAGCTTGTTTACTAATTTTCATATCAATGCACATTCTTAGACCTTCTTTTTGAATGGTACTAATATTGTCACCATATGTTAATTTATCATATTCAATAACTCCTGTTGGTTGACTAAGAACATCTCTAATTTTGTGGGCAAATAAATTAGGAAGTCCATTTATAAATTTCTCTTTCCAAAATGATTTTGTACAATCATCTCGGAGCATGACTCTAGATGTAAAAACATCTTTGTACCATCTAAAATCACTTAATGTTGGACAATGCAAATTACTAAGTTGATCATGTATTCTGGAAGTAATGTTACTGGGTTGTCCAATAAAATGTTTAATTATGGTATAGATTAAAATATTGACACCATCAGGTATACTCCCATTCCAATTTCATTATCAAAAATTGGGAGACCATTTTCATCTAATTGAACAGCATTTTTAATGTCTTCTCTTCACCCACAGAGAATCCGACT
Organism: Rhododendron simsii; assembly: GCA_014282245.1. Classification (NCBI taxonomy): domain Eukaryota; kingdom Viridiplantae; phylum Streptophyta; class Magnoliopsida; order Ericales; family Ericaceae; genus Rhododendron; species Rhododendron simsii. The sequence goes on along the minus strand of WJXA01000087.1, from coordinate 203,301 downwards.
CCTTACTGAACCTCCACCACCACTTAGCAAGAAGGCAAAGATTTTGAATCATCAGATTCTTGACTCCTAGCCCTCCATGCTCCTTCTTCTTGCAAATCATCTCCCATTTAATCAAGTGAAGTTTCCTTTTATCAATCGAGTCCCCCCAAAAAAACCTCCTTTGAATTTTCACTAGAGCCTTTGCTACTGTCCCCGGCAGCTTGAAAATAGACATGAAGTATATAGGTTGGAGAGGGGTATGAAGGATTTTCTTGATTTTGGGAATAGAATGGAACTTCTTGATCTTCCTATGTTGGGCAGGAAATTTACTTGGACCAATTATCAAGATCGTGCTGTTAACAGTCGGTTAGATAGATTTTTAATCTCCCAACAATGGCTTGCAAAATTCAAAGTGGTTCAATGGGGGATCCACAGACCTATTTCTGACCACTGCCCGATTGTTTTCATTGATGATAGCAGAGATTGGGGGCCTAGACCGTTTAGGTTTATGGATATCTGGTTGTCAAATCCAAGGTGTATGGCGATTGCTCAAGAGACTTGGGAGAATACTCCGGTGAGTGGATGGGCTGGTTTCAGAATATTGCAAAAGTTGAGGGCTATCAAGGATAAACTCAAAGTGTGGAACAAAGAGGAATTTGGAGATGTAAATTCAGCTTTGCAAGAAACAGAAGCGGAAATTCATCAATTTGATCTGGTAGCTGAGGACAGACAACTTAGTGTAGAGGAAAAAGCTTTGAGATGCAAGGCTAAATCGGAATTTTGGAGACTCACTCGCTTAACCGAATCTTTATGGAGACAAAAATCCAGATTAAATTGGTTGAGATTCGGAGATAGAAATACGAGATACTTTCAGGCCATTGCCAATAATAGGTTCCGGAGGAATATGGTGGGTTCAATCATGGCAAATGGTAGATTGATAGAAGATCCGAAAGAGATTAAGGAAGCAGCGGTTGAGCATTTTAGCAATAATTTTAAAGAAGTTAGAGTACTCAAACCTGTGTTGGGGGGAATCTTTTTAAGAAGGCTACCCCCTAAAGTTTCGACCCAACTTGGGAGGATGTTTGAAGAGGGGGAGGTACTAGCTGCCATAAAGGAGTGTAGCAATCTTAAGGCTCCGGGGCCGGAGGGGTTTAATTTTTCTTTTGTGAAGCAAGGTTGGTACTTTATGAAATTAAGGACTGCTAATGCAATTTTTCTCGGAATTCCACTCCAATGGCAGACTCACAAAAGGTATTAACTCGACTTTTGTAGCTTTGATTCCAAAGGTTGACTGCCCAGTATCATTTAAAGAATATAGACCTATTAGTATGGTGGGATGGGTGCATAAGGTGTTATCCAAAGTGCTAGCCAACAGAATCAAAGCTCACCTATCATTAGTAATAGGTGAATCTTAAGCTGCGTTTGTAAGGGGAAAACAGATTTTGGACAGAGTTCTTATTGCAAACGAGCTTATCCATAGTTGGAAAAACAGTTCTCAAGGGGGCCTACTACTGAAAATTGACTTTGAAAGGGCCTACGATTGTGTCAACTGGGGCTTTTTACTAGATCTCCTTGCAAAAATGGGCTTTGGAGAAAAATGGTGTGCCTGGATTAAGGAATGTGTATCTACAGTGTCTATGTCAGTGCTGGTGAATGGTTCTGCTTCTAAGGAGTTTCAAATTCAGAGAGGTATTAGACAAGGTGACCCGTTATCTCCCTTTCTGTTTAACATCGTAGTAGAAGGACTCAACATTTTAATGGAGAGAGCTAGGGAGTGGGGTATCATCATAGGAGTAAGGATAGGGGCAACGGGGTTACGGTGTCTCATCTCCAGTTTGCGGATGATACAATTTTATTTTGTAGAAATGACGTGGAGGAGCTGTCGAACATAAAAAGAATCCTTAGATGCTTTCAACTCATGTCAGGGCTGAAGATTAATTTCTCTAAAAATTCCTTGTGTGGTGTGAAAGTTCCCCAACAGGAAGTGTTTGCCTTAGCGCAAGTTATGGGATGCAAAGTCGAATCGTTGCCAATTAAGTACTTGGGCTTGCCTTTGGGTGCTAATCCCAAAAGAATAAAGACATGGGAATCTGTGGTGGAGAAAATTTGTAAGCGTGTTAATAAGAGTATGTACGTAATGACCCATATTTTGATGTTTAAAATTATCATTATTTTGAAAAGAAAAGAAAACGTGTATTACACTTGTGTAGTGTGGATAGGGTTTCATAGAAACATGGCAGCAAGCTCTAGTCTGATGGCGGAGCTTTGGGCCTTACAAGATGGACTTAGTCTTGCTAAGGCCGAGAGCGTGAGAAAACTGGAAATTGAGGTGGATGCTTGGGGTAGTTCAACGACTAAATGAGCAACTCATCCTATAGGTAACATTTTTTTTGATTGCAGGTCACTAATGATAGAGTTTGGAGCGGTTTCTATCAAGAATGTTTACCGTGAAGCAAATTATTTTGCAGATGCAATAACAAAGGACGCACCGATTTCGGTGGAAGATTTATATATCTACCTTTATTTTCCTAATTGTATTGCTAATCTTTTTTATGTGAATTTGATAGGAGTTGCTTATCCCCATATTGTAAACTCTATTCAATTGGTTAATGCATCATATTTTACCCCCAAAAAAAGTGTATTTCTCGGCTGGGAAAAAAAGAGGTGACAAGCACTACAAGAAAAATGAAAATTGGTGACGAAAAAGTGGCGATGAAATTTAATTTCGTCACTAAATAAGTATATTTGGCGACGAAAAAATAAATTCGTCACCGTTTTGACAACTTTCGTGACGAAATAATTTCGCCACCAATTATACATGTTTAGCGACGAAAAAAATATTTTCGTCACCAAAGGTACCCATTTGGCGACAAAATACATTTTTTGTCGCCGAAAGCTTAAAAAAGGTGACGAAATTATTTTTCGTTGCAAAAGATAATCATTTGGTGACAAAAAATATATTTCGTCGCTAAATGAGAGCAATTAGTGATGAAATATTTTTTTTCGTCACCAAATGCTTAACTTTGGTGACGAAATATAAGCATTTGGTGACGAAATATAATTTTGTCACCATTTTAAGGCTTTCAACGACGAAAAATATATTTCGTCGTCAAATGGGTACCTTTCGTGATGAAATTTATGAATTGCGCTTTGTCACTAAATGTATTTCGGACATAACTCTTTACTAAAATCTCCGATTGAGATAATTTAAATTGGGTTTGAACAATAACTCAATTGCTTACAACTTTCATGTTTATCAAAATTGCTAATTTTAATGTTTAAAGGTTCAAAATTGCATTCGAAATATATTTTCATGTTAAACATATGTGTTATATATGAGATATTTCAAATATTTACTAAAAAGTGTGTGTAGTGCAGTTGGTCGGAGCTTGCGCGAAAAACTCAAGAGACTTGGGTTCGAAACCCAGCAGGGACAAGAAAGAAGGGATTTCTTTTAGCATATGAAAACATCTTTTGCAACGAAAAATTTCGTCACCGATTTCTTATATTAGTGACGAAAATTTTCGTCACCGATGTGACCCATCGGTGACAAATTTTTTTGTCGCCAAAAGAAATAATTGATGACAAAAAATTTCGTCGTCAAAAGCACAATAAGCGAGGAAAAAAATTTCATCACTAATTATTCACTTTTTGGTGACGAAATATTTCGTCGTCAAAAGGTACTATAGGTGACGAAAAATAGATTTCGTCACCAGGTAGGAATCCTCGACAACCTTTAGTCGACAAATTTTTTTCCGTCACTTATATTATTTGCGACAAAAAAAATGCAATTTATGACAATTTTCATTCGTCACCCAACTAAATTTTTCTTGTAGTGAAGTATTAACAGCACTAGAGGAGTACAAATGTGAAGAGGTGGCCCTTGTACGTATGAGACAACTAATTAAGCTAATACATATAATTACCAGTTCTTCCAGGGATGACTAGTACCATGCATACAGCATACCTATTGTTATATTAGCAATAAAGGCCAAATGATAAAAGTTAAGATAAGAGTGAGATATTCTTATTAGGTGGTGAGAGAAAGAGAGAGAGAGCTGAGGGTCGTAACTGAGAAAATTATGAGGGGAAGGGATTTGGGCATATCCAATATTAATTGGTGGGTCGAATGGTGTCCGACCGCTATCGTAATTACTTTGAGATGCCGGGTAGTGTGTAATACATTGCTGGGTAGTGTGTAATACATTGCTAACTAATTTCTCTTTGCGTTGTTTGATTCTCTCATATTCGTACTCATTTGTTGATTGTAGTTTTTTTTTGCTAAGCAATTTATTGATTCTAGTTGTTGTTACTTTTTGTATTGCGACACAAATAATATTTTATTGAGAGTTATGGAACAGATTGGTACGTGTGCAAGCCCATTAGGTAGCAAAATTATGAAAGATATATGATTTACTATCCTAGTCTAAAGTATTTATGGGACCTAAGTGGCTCTACAGAGTTTGACCTAATTGGCATGTTACTAAGATGAGCTGAGTGCAAGACTACAAATGAATTGTGAAAAAAGAGATTCCCTGACAATCCGTAAAAACCCTAACAATATGAATGCAAATCACAAAATAATACTACCAGCAAAAACTACATAAGCAATCAAACCCACAACGCAGAGATATACGTGGAAAAATTTAAAACGGGTAAAAACCACTAGAAGGAATCAAATTACTATAATCATTGTGCAATTACAGATATACCTATCCAAACGATGTAAATTCTCACAACGTTCTAAGTACTACCTGCCGAGTCATACGTACACCACACCCAGTGATCTTGATCGCCACCGGCCTTGAGTCCACAAGCCCTCCAATAAACTAAGAGAAATTCCTTCACAAATAGCACACAAATAAACCCGTTGCTTCCATTTTTGCTTCGCACAGCCGCCACCCTTTTCCTTATAAGCCGTGAATGTATATGTCTCTCATGAGCTCGACGCAACCATATGCAGACTGTGGAAAGACGCAAGTAACCTGTAACCCCAAAGTTTGGGCATCTGAGGAAACTTCTAATTCTGGACCTTGAGCATATATATGGAGTTTCGAAAGGAGAGATTGAACGGAATATAAAGGGTGGCCATCGCGTTGCGTGTGAGTTTTCAAATTTTATTTCATTTCATATTCGTGTCACAGCATGTGTTAATTTAAACATGTTATATATTTTGGCATGAAACTGACTTGCTGTAAATTGTAGTAGTATGTTGGGATTGATATGATACACTAACTGCGTCAGTTAAAAATCTTTGAAAATGTACGTAAAAATATACAGCACAAATATTACATGTATAACAATTTAATCCAATGATTAAACTGATGGATAGTCATCAAGGAAGATGAAATTAGAGACTAAAAGAGACATAGTCTACACACACACAGAGACAGAGAGAGAGAATGAGAATTTGGAAAGAACATTATTGTTCATGAAAATGTCAATCTACACATCCAATATAGAAGGTAGTATCTACACGTGTCAATACATGAATTTACGTATATATATACCCATATCTAACTGCTTTACTCACGCACGTCCCCCACAAATTTCCTTTCACAGGAAAAACCTGCAACTCCATATCTGTGCTTCCTCTGCAAAGGTATATGACCATGGGTCTCTCTCTCTCTCTCTCTCTCTCTCTCTCTCTCGTGTAATTTTTCATGGTTTGATCAAAGGTGGTTTTTTACTCAATAATTTTTTTAGAATCTTGGGCTGCAGGGGAGGTTTGGCATGACCATGGGTCTCTCTCTCTCTCTCTCTCACTCTCTCTCTCTCGTGTAATTTTTTCATGGTTTGACCATTGGCGGCAATGATGGTTTGCGCATGTGTTTAAATTTTCTTCGCTGTAGTTATTGGTAGTTGTTCAGGTGCTCCTCGCTCATTCCCATTTTTTCCCTTGTAAGGATCGAAGGGAGGTATTTCCCCGCATGAGTGAAAAAAAAAAAAGACTAACAAATACCATCATCGTGCAGATGTTCTAAATGTGTTTGTAAGTTACTGGCTATTAATTGAATTGGAATGACTGTCAATTTTACGTGGTGTGGTGACGTGACGTCTCATGCATGATGCATTGAGCTAGAAATATTTGAGGTGGTTAAAATTTTAGAGGGAAGAGGGGTTTGTAGGTGTGCCCATTTGTAGACTCAAGTTAATAAAACACCAATAGCTTAATTATTTGAGTTAGCAGACCAGAGTCACAGTGGTCTGAACCAGCAAGATAGTTTTGTGCGAGAACAGACATTCTGATTTTTGGTCCGGACCAGAGTCACGGTGGTCCGGACTAGAGGGCAACTTTTTGCATGTTTGTTATTTTGTTATGTTTTTTTGGTCCTCTATTATAAATAAGGGGTTTTGGGGCTGCTAGTTTATGTTCTTTTGTTCAAGGACTTAGATATTATGGTTTTGTTCGTCTGCTAAGGTTTTTATTTTTTAAGTACTTCATTATCATTTTATAAGACATGTCATTCTCCTACTATACATCACTTTTAATTCAAAATACTAGCTAGTTTTCTTCTCCTCTCACAATCCATTCGTAAGGAAATAAGGAATAATTAATTGGTGGCCTACGTACGATTCGTAGGCCGATACTAAATTTTGTGTTTACATAGTCAGGTAAATTTTTTAATACCATATAATCTATATTTGGGAAATTCGTTAGTGTGTTAATAAGAGTATGTACGTAATGACCCATATTTAATTTGATGTTTAAAAGTATCATTATTTTGAAATTTTGAAACAAAAAAGAAAAGAAAAGAAAACGTGTATTACACTTGTTTAGTGTGGATAGGGTTTCATAGAAACATGGCGGCAAGCTCTAGTCTGATGGCGGAGCTTTGGGCCTTACAAGATGGACTTAGTCTTGCTAAGGCCGAGAGCGTGAGAAAACTGGAAATTGAGGTGGATGCTTGGGGTAGTTCAACTACTAAATGAGCAACTCATCCAATGGGTAACACTTCCTTTATTGCAGGTCACTAATGGCGGAGTTTGGAGAGGTTTCCATCAAGTATGTTTACGGTGAATCAAATCATTGTGCGGATGCAATAATAAAGGACGCACCGATTTCAGTGGAATATTTATATATCTACCCTTATTTTTCTAGTTGTATTGCTAATCTTTTTTTATGCGAATTTGATAGGAGTTGCTTATCCCCAGATTGTAAACTCTATATAGTTGGTTAATGCATTGTATTTTACCCACAAAAAAAAAAAAGTGTATTTGTCGGTTGGGAAAAAAAGGGGAAAAAAGAGGTGACATTATGCATGGGTTTTTGTATGTGGCAAAATGTGGGCCAAGTATTAACAGCTCTAGAGGAGTAACACATATAATTACCATTTCTTCCTGGGATGACTAGTATGCATACCGCATACCTATTGTTATACTGTATTAGCAATAAAGGCCAAATGATAAAAGTTAAGATAAGAGTGAGATATTCTTATTAGGTGGTGAGAGAAAGAGAGAGAGCTGAGAGTCGTAACTGAGAAAATTATGGAGGGGAAGAGATTTGGGCAAATCCGATGGTGGGTTGAATGGTGTCCGACCTCGATCGTAATTTGAGGTATCATGTAGTGTACAATACATTGCTAACTAATTTTTCTTTGCAAAAAGTGTTGTTTGATTCTCTCATATTTGTACTCATTTGACCTTAAATTTATTGATTCTAGTTATTGTCACTTTTTATATCATGACACAAGGAATATTTTACTGAGAGTCATGGTATGTGTGCAAGCCCATCAAGTAACAAAATTACGAAAGATATATGATTTACTATCCTAGTCTAAAGTATTTATGGGACCTAAGTGGCTCTACAGAGTTTGACCTAGGTGGTGCTAATTAACATGTTACCGAGATGAGCAGAGTGCGAGGCTACAAATGAATTGTCATTCCAGATTGACTGAATTTGATTTGCTATCATCATGTTAGTGAGCATCTCCTTATTTAGAGCCGTGTTTATTGTCCTTGTAGTTTATTTTTTTTGAAACAACAAAATTCTGCAGGTAATTGGGGACCCGAGTTGAATTAGTGGAAGGATTTAGCTCTTTACAGATTATTTGGAGAACTATTGTTGTATAATTTTTTCCGATTTTAGGGCCATCATGTACATTTTTTGGATACTTATAATAATTAGAGAGAAGATTCATATTTTTGAGGCAGTGTATAATTTTGGGTCGTCACAATATAACTTTTTCGCATCGAGATCCCTTCTCATTAGGATCATTTTGCTTAATAAATGATAGTGATACGACATTTTAACATCATTTTCATACTAACTAACAACTTGATTGTAATAAAAAATTTCTGACAATTTATTCATTAACGAAAACACCCTGACACAAACAAGACCAAAAAAAAAAAAGGTCAATAGTCGTTGAATAGTTCAATTTATCGATAAAAAATACGAGCAATCACCGATGAGACTCTGCATTTATTTAAAATGTAGAGAGACATTTAAAGCTCGTAGGACAATGCCCACGCAAGAAGAAGCCTACCTTAAAATTCTGGTGCACTTGCTTATCATGAGAAAGGAAAGTAATTATTGTTGACTAGTTTGTACGTGCCCAGAAAAAGATATATATACAAACAAAACGGTCATTGGAGCAAACCCAATGTGGAGACAACCCAACCCTAGGCGAAACATGCCACCCTTTTCCCGCGCACACAAACCCCACCCCCAGCGGCCCCACCTCTCTTTTTCCGGACTACCCCGCCTCTCTCTCTCTCCCTTTTCTTTCTTTCTTTCTTTCTTTTTTTAAGGTTTGGTTTTTTTTTTTTTCCTTTTATTTCCAGTTTGGTTTTTTTTTCATTTTATTTCTTTTTCTTTCTATCCGGTTTGAATTTTTTTTTCTCTTTAATAATAAGTTCAAGTCTAATTCTAGGCTTTATAAAGTAATTGAGAGAAAAAAGTGTTTCAATTGATCATGTTTATCCGAATGTTTTATTTTTCTTTTTTTGTCCTTTATAGATTAAAAAATATAGTTACGAAAATAAGTGTTTCAATTTTCAATCCGTTTGAACCAGTGCAAAGATGTTATTTTTTTAATCATTTCATCCTAAATGGTCGTAATAAATTTTTGGCTTCAAGACCTTTCAATGGACACCCTAAGAGAGTCTTGAAACTAAATAATGAGTTTTAGGGTGTTTGTTGAAAGACCTTAAACCAAAAAATTCATTATGACCATTTAGAATAAAATAATAAAAAAAGATCTTTGCTCTGATTTAACTGAATTGCAAATTAAAGCACTTAATTCTTGAATTATATTTTTAAATATACAAAAGGTGTATTTATAGAAATGAAATAAATAAGATATAAGTAATTAAATAAAAAAAATAAATTAAAAAGTAAGGGGAACCCAAGGGCTATGCTGCCGTTTTAGTTATAAAAAAAATAGAAATCAGTCATTTGCAATCCTATGGAGTAGAAACGTGATTTGAAGTAACATACTACTGAATCAGTTAAGAGGATCTATGCTAAAATAATGGTTAACAAATTATTAAATTGTACTACAGTTAAAAAAAAGTAATCCTAAATATAACATTTGTATTCTGGATTAGTATGTCGTTTGCAAAATACATTTCATAATTAGTTCCCGAACACTAATTGTAATCTTAATGAATTTTTTGTTTTACAGTCTTTCAACGAGCACTCTAAGACTCATTATTTAGTTTTAGAACTCTCTTAGTGTGTTCATTGAAAGGTCTTGGAGCAAAAAATTTATTACGACTATTTAGGATGAAATGATAAAAAAAATAAACACTTTGTTTGGTTGAGGTTTTAGGAAGTTAATTTTGAGAGTTGAGTGGTAATGAGTGGATAGAGATAGAGAGATAAATTTATTGAAAACTGTGCCGAGAGTAAAAGTTACTCTCAAAATGGTGAACCAAGTGGAGTGAATATCTTTGCACCGGTTCAAACGAATAAAAAATTGAAACACTTATTTTCGTAACTATATTTTTTAATCTATAAAAGACAAAAAAAATAAAAATAAAACAGTCAGATAAACATAATCAATTGAAACACTTTTTTTTCTCTCAATTACTTTACAATGCCTAAAATTAGACTTGAACCTATTATTAAAGAGAAAAGAAATTCAAACCGGAAAGAAAGAAAAGGAAATAAAATGAAAAATAAAAAACCAAACCGAAAAAAAAAGAAAAAAAAAATAAAGGAACCAAACTGAACGAGTCTAATGGCTTGTCAGGATTCACTGATGGCGGCAATCCGCTTTGGTTGCCGTGTCCATAGCTGTTTGATTGTATGCTCAAATAGGGCACCGAGTCTTGTCAAAAAAACAAAAATAGGGCACCGAGTCGGTTTATAAAAAAAAAATGGGGCACCGAGTATCCCTGAACATTTCCATCACACACACGCAGAGAGAGAAAGAGAGAGAGAGGGGCTCCGTTTCAGAGCAACTTTTTAAAAAATAAGTACTTATTTTATATTTTCAAACTCAAAAATATGTAAATGATAAATAATTTTTCAATTTTTTTTACCGTATTAAAGATCTTAATAAAATCTATCAAATAAGATCCATATTGATAAGAAAATAATTTACGTAAGCACATGATTTTTGAGCTTGAAGTTATCTTCTTAAAAAATAAGTACTTATTTTCCTTTCCGGAACGGAGCCTGAGTGTGTTTTGAACATAGGAGTATTTTTTTTTTTTTAGAAAAAATTTGGGGGTGTTTCCGTTTTGCTAAATTAAGAGCCCATCCAGAACACCTTCTGAAAAAATAAATATTTATTTTACATTTTCAAACTCAAAAATAATGTAAATGAAAAATAAATTTTTGGGGTTGCCATTTTAGTTTTTACCATCTCGTTCACACGAATCAACAAATTTTTGACATTTTAAGATTGTTTTAATACTAACAAGTTGATTATAATAAAAAAAATTTCACAACTTATTCATTAACGTACGAAAACACCTAGACACAAACAAGGCCCCAAAAAAAAAAAAAAAAGTCGGTAGTCCTTGAATAGTCCAATTTATCGATAAAAAATATCACTGAGACTCTGCATTTATTCCAAATGTAGATAGACATTTAAAGCTCGCAGGGCAAAGCCCAAGCAAGAAGCCTACCTTAAAATTCTGGTTCACTTGCTTATCATGAGAAAGGAAAGTAAATTATCGTTGACTCGTTTGTACGTGACCAGAAAAAGATACTCCTGTATACTACAAACAAAACGGTCATTGGAGGAAACCCTTGCGGAGACAACCCAACCCTAGGCGAAACATGCCCTGGGCAAGGGAAAATTTATATTGTCAGGATTCACTGATGGCGGCAATCCGCTTTGGTTGCCGTGTCCATAGCTGTTGTTTGTATGCTCAAATAGGGCACTGAGTATCCCTGAACATTTCTAACACACACACAGAGAGAGAGAGAGAGAGAGAGAGAGAGAGAGAGAGTTTTGAACATAGGAGTATTTTTATTTTTTTTTTGGGTGAACGATATTGTACATACATACTACACGTAGTATTACACACCAGAAAAGACGATATACTCATATTAGAATTAACTTGCGATTAAAGGAGGTGATTAATTTCAGAAAACATACATGATACACTAGTGTTATCCATGAGCAATGCAACGTACACAATCAAAGCTCCGATCACACTGCTCTCGCATACACGTGCTCAGAACTTTAATGTGTGAGTGTGTACTAAACATTTCAGTATTTGGTTTAATTTCCTTGCTTATTTGTTCATTTTTGTTCACAAATTATGAGCTAATAAGATCGTTTATCAACCTTATAAGCAAAAAATAAAATAAAATACCCAACTAACCAACTGGTTGTCCAATATATGAACTTATTTTTTTGTCATTTGTTTATTTAATAAATTTGCAAACGAATCAAGCAGGCCTTGATGTACACAGGTGCGCAAAAAAGTGTTTTGTCAATTTTCTTTTTTGAACATCTATGCATGCATTTTATCAATGTGATCAATCTTCAGATCATGGATGATTTTCTCATTTCACTTTCGAAGCACAAATATATACTGCCGATTGTAATAAATAGTCAAAAAAAGTTTAGGGCCTTGATCCACACTTGCTGCATAGAAAATTACTTTTTTCCCCATAGGACAGTACCCAAAATGATCTGGACCCTTCATCTATATGGGTCACACCACTGTTAATTTGGGGGCCACATAAATGAAGAGCTCAGATATCTTTTTGAGATATTGCCTTGTGAGGCAAAGAATAATTAATCATTTAATCGTTTGCTCGATGTACTTTAAGGATGATGCTATGGTGTCCCGGTTATTTTGGAGATACCGTAATTTTTGGCATAATTTTACCATTAGGAGTATAACTAAAATTAACTACAAGCATAGCAAAACCAAAACAAGATATAACTAAAGAATATCTAAAAAACCAACCAAGACGTAACCAAACCCAACCAAGGCATAACAAATAAGTTATGCCTTGCTATGATTTTGGTTATGCCTTGTTATGGCTCTGTTATGCTTGTAATGAGTTTTGGTTATACTCATAATGGTTTTGTTATGTCAAAAGTTACGGTGTCCCCAAAATGACCGGGGCACCGAAGTCATTCCCGTACTTTAAAGGTATTCAAATTCTTATTTTCCTTATATTATGCGCACTTTTACTTCCGCTCAGATCAATAGCAAAAACCTAAGTAAGCCCACCTCAGTTTTCCCTCACGCAAATTTTTTTTGATATAATTCAAGTGTTCGGATCAGTTTACACTAACCTTGATTAATTCTGGAGATCAATTCTACCGCCCACTTTTGAGGGTCCCAAGTTGATTAATATGCAAGCTACTCTTGAACAACTGAGTGGCTCGATAAGTTTAAATTGGAAAAAAAAAAAACCAAACTACTTGAGTTCAATTAGTGCTTGGCTCATTCAAAGCTCACTCACTCGAGATCGGTTCAATTAGTAAACAAACCAAGTTAGGACCCACTTTTGAAGTTCGTTTAGCTTTTGTACCAAGCATGAACAAGCCATTAGACTCGTTCAGTTTGGTTCGTTTATTGGCCATACCCCCAACTCCAGCTCCACGAACTCGTGGCATAGAACAAACCCGTGAAATGAATAACCTTCAATATTTCACTTTTCATAACTCGTGATTTCCCCCAAATAAATAAAATTGTTCATATTTGGAATCGTCTAGGCCATTATCCGTATTTTCTAGTTACGTGTGTTTTCCTAATTTAATTAGGAATTTAATTAGGGCTTTGGTGGTCGAGTCTTGTAGCCTATACAAAAATATGCTAGGGTTATTTTTAGATACAATCAATCACCCGTTAAGGAAAGCAAGGTTTATATCAATTGTCAGTTTCCGAAGGAATTAAAATCAACGACGTCAAGCTCCTTTTATTTTAGATTTGAGAAAAAGCAGGGAATTGGTCCAAAACAAGTGTACAAACTTATAACATGGGGCAGTGAGAGAGAGAGAGAGAGAGAGAGAGAGAGAGAGAGAGAGGCAGGCGCACTGTGGGTGTCGGCGGGACAGCTGGTCCATTGCCTTCACAGTGGAGAAGGGAGGTTGAGGACAAACAGATAGCAGACGCATATAGACGGGGTGAACCAACCATAGAAGCACAGGTATTCAAAGTTGAGAGCATCTCTTTCAAAATGGTGCAGCTTGAATCGTGAAACAACCAACTGTTCGTCTCGAGAACTGCTACTGGTAGCGGTGCTTCTTGTGGTTGGATTTTTGGTGGTTTTTGAGATTTTTTTTTGGTGGTTTTTGAGATTGATGGTGGCTTAAACCTGCCCAAATTTGTATGCACACCATCTATGTTTTGTATATTTGTTGTTCATGTTCTGATTTTGTGCTTCCTCGCCCATGGGGTTTCTATATATTTCAGGATGCAAATATCTGTTGTTCATGTGTTGTTTTGTTCTCTTTACTCATGTATTGATTGCCTTGCTTTTTTCTTAACTATTTGACCCATTGGACCACAGCTTGAATCATCTTTCAGCACGCAATGGCGCAAAGTAGTTATGCAACCATGGTAGCAAAAAAGCAACCGGCAGCTCCGAAACAAAGCCCAGAGGTATAAAATTTCTTCCCCAATCTCTATGCCAAACAAATCTTGATTGTCGTGTAACTGTTATATATACTGTGTTAGAAAACCAAACTACCCGAGTTTGGCTCCTCCGAAATCGGATCCTTCAAGATCGATTCGAATAATAAGCACACTAAACCTCGTTTAGTTTTGAAACGAAGCTTGAAAAATCGATCTATTGCTCAGCTAGATTGTTGATTTTGTTAGAACATATGTGAACGTTGAGTCCCAAATCTGATAAACAGAAAAAGAGTTGGATTTTAATATACAATTGAACCTTAATGAACCTAAACCGAATAGGAATAGGAATCCTAGTCAATTTGTTGGAGATATGCCTTGAATTTGGGATGGTCGAAGAAAGGTATTTGACTTCCTAAAAGATTTGTTTCCTTGTTGGTTTAGACTTTGGGTGCAAGTAATTTTGTTGGGCAAGTATTGGTTTTAGGAAGGACTTTGTGGCTATAAATATAGCATTATTCTCTTCATTAGGTTTTGGACTTCTTGAGAGATTTGATATTAGGAGTTTGGTTTATGCTCTATTGGGTTCCACCTAGGGTTTTAGTATCTCTATCGGGTTCCACAGAGATTTGTCCCTTGATATCTGTAATTGGATATTTCAACGAGAGTTACAGGTATAGCCGGCTCTGTGTGTTATCTCCCCATTTATAGTCGATCATCTTGCTTTTCTCCCATGGACGTACCCAGTTTGAGAAACCACGTAAATCTTGTATTCTTGATTTTCGCTTTTTATTTTGTTTATATTCTCAATTTCGTTTTCGGCACAATAGATTTGTTGTGTGACTTTTATATATCCAGTGTTAGAAAACCAAATGACTCCAGTTTTGGCTTGTCCGAAATCGGCTCAACCCATTCAGAGCTCGTTCGAATAATAAGCACATTAAACCTCGTTTAGTTTTGAAACCAAACTTGAAAAATCCATTATCTATTGCTCAGCTCATTCCTATATCTATTACCAAACTACTCGAGTTTGGCTCGTCCGAAATCGGCTCGTTCAGAGCTCGTTCAAATAATAAGCACACTAATTAAACCTCGTTTAGTTTTGAAACCAAACTTGAAAAATCTATTATCTATCGCTCAGCTCATTCCTATTTCTATCTAGCTTAGTCCTTGCCACCATATATGTAGCAGGCCGAGCAAGATAGCTCATGTCATACTTGACTCCGTTGCAAGCTCCTCGGGACCCAGTCCGCTCCGAGCAAAGTAGTATAAAGCTCGGCAGAGCCGACGGCCAAATTATTGAAGCTCTTTCTCCCTCCCGTTAGTTGGAGCAACCCCCTCGGTCTGTTGACCATCGGCTTCACGCTCGGTGTTGGACGAGCGTGGGCCATACCTCCAGCTCATCCACATGGGGACAACGGCCTCAACCTTGTTACATTCGTGACGTCATCCGAGCAGTTATCAGGATAGGTGTGAGGGCACGTGAAGGTGCCAGCTCACCTCGCAGACGGTTACAAAACCCTGTTGTGACACAAGGGTGAGGTCAGCCGACGCGTGTCGAGCGTTGGTGCAATCTTGGAAGCCAAGCTAAGAGATCCTTATAAATACACCATTATGTCTCCTTGGAGGAGGTACGCACCACAGATTCCAGAATCTCTAGTTCTTGGTTCTTCCTTTCTCTGCAAGAGTACTGATTCTTGCACTGGAGGGTAATTCCGGAAAACCTCCGGTGTGGCCTCTAGTCGTGCTTCGTTTTGCAGGGCAAGAAGCAGAACGAGAGCAGATCGTGAACCCTTAGTCAAGAAGAATGAACCATCAGAAACGGAGCCCCACAATTTGGTAAACCCGACGTGAACCCGTCTTTCGTATCCGCGGCGGCTCCTCCCCAGCCTCTCATTTTTTCGTTCTCTAAAAACTCCTCCAACCATATCACCGCCTAACAAGATGGGCAGACCACCACCTCATTTTCAACCCTTCAACCTGTCCTTACCAATCACCTCGGAAACCGAAGTGAACTTTGCCTCTCCATCCCACCTGCTTGGATTTACTCCTCCCTGCGGCAGCGTTTCCCTCCAACGTCTGGCTGGCTTAAGCGAGGATGTTTTAGCCTACATCCAAATGTTGGAACAACAATAGGAGCAAACCAACGCTGTCGTCGCTATCCTCAAGATGGAAATGGCTCGAATCAAAGCGAGTAACCGTCCGGCCGCCTCCCATTCTGACTTTCAGGGAAGACGCCGGCAGAGGAACTTGCCTCCACCTCCTCCCCTTGGTGGTAATGAAAACCCATGTCGTATCTCCGTCCACGACCGCCTGGACCCACCGCTCAAAGCCAATCAGGTAGAAGATTTTGCTCGCTTTAGGCAGCAACATTCTTCGGTCCACAAACGCCTCGGTGGGGGGGCCAGCACGGGAGGCATGGAAGAAGGACGAGAAGGCAGCCCTCATACCGTATACTCCAGCTCAACGGCAAAAGACGAATACTCCCAAGACTCAGAGTTATGACACAGTTGAGCTACTTGACAATCAACAGGCGTTGGTTCCTTACGACTCCGGACAGCGAAAGAGCCGAACGTCTCGTAGGAATGACAAAGATCCTCGGGGTTACGCCGCCGAACCCAAGGATGTCCCTCACAAGTATAATAGCGATAGGCGCACCATAGATTCTCGAAGCACTTAGAAATCTCCTAGGGAAAAAAGTGTGAGTGTTGTCGTTCGGCATGACGATGACCCACATCATCACAAGGTCTATCGTACGGAACATCTCCCAGAAGACATTCGGCGCACAGTTCCTGATGAAAGAAGGCAAGAAACGAACAGACGTCAGCAAGAAGAAATGACCGATAAAGAAAGGGATTACCGAGCTTCTAAGAGATCTCGGAACGATCGGGATTGATGTCCTCCCAGGCCGACCCATGAGTACCAACTGAAAAAATTGACCGAATCTCCATTCTCGGCCAAAATCCAAGCTACTCTTCCAAAAGCTGGCGTACATCTCCCGAAGTTCCAGAAGTTTGATCCTAGTACAATCGAGGCTTACACGCACCTCATCAGTTACCGCAGTACCATTTCGTGCGTAACCAATGATGATGCCATCATGTGTAAAGCGTTTCCTTCCAGCCTGGGGCGCCTCGGCCTGCTCTGGTTTCATCAGTTAGAAGCAGGATCAATCCATAGTTTTAAAGAGCTTGAACGAGCCTTTAACTATCGGTTCATCACGAGCAACAAACAGGCAAAGGAGGAGGATGCCCTGGCACTAATGAAGAAGAGACCCGGTGAAATGCTTCAGAAGTATGCCGAGCGTTATTGGCAGTTGTTTAATGAAATTCCCGGTGTCGATCAATATTGGGCTGCTAGAAATTTCAAGAACAGGTTAGAGACCGGGAGCAAGATCTAGACGAGTTGGCAATACGGGCACCTCACGGAATGAACGAGCTAATGCGGACAGTTGAACAATTCTGTTCTTACGAAGAGTTCCTCGCCGAGCGAGAACTCCAAGGAGGACCAACCACCACCATATCTCCCAGCCTTCATGTCGCCACACCTCAGATTGCAGCCCCGAAGCCTGTGGTTGCAGCCTCGCCAAAGAAACAAGTCAACACCGTCAAAATAGCGAACAAGAAGGCTCCGAAGGCCCACAATTATGTTGCCGAGACAACGGTTTTCAAAGAACCAATTTACTTTCTTCTCCGTACTTGGAGCGAGAGCCGTTCTTTGTCTGGCCGAATCCACCAAAGCTCAATACCAAAGATGGAAATGATAACAGCAGGAAAAGGTGTTCCTACCATAACGAGCTCGGCCACTATACGACGGCGTGTGCTCCTTACAAGGCACTATTGGAGAATTTGGCAGCCTATGGGCTCCTGGACGATCACATTGATTGGACAAAGACATCGAGGCAACAACAGAACGCCGGCGGCCCAAACCAAATCCCTCGTCCAGTTGGAGTCATCAATGTCATTCATGGACCTGCCACTAAGGAAGGAGTTCAAAAGTTTCGGAAAGAGCTTGACAACGCCCAAGAATTTACCCAAATTTTTTCTGTCGGTAGTGCTTCCAAGCGACTGAAGATGCTCGAGCATCCTTGGTCAATCACGTTCACAGACCAAGACCTCCAACGCGTCCAACGACCTCATAATGATGCTTTGGTTGTCACAATTCAAATTTCTACTCACTCGGTCAAACGTGTTCTAATAGATCAAGGAAGCTCGGCAGAAGTCATGTACTTGTCACTCTTCAAAGAGCTCAACATCCCCGAATCTTCTCTTGTTCCAGCCGAGGTCCCATTAATTGGCTTTAGTGGAACACCAGTCTGGCCCCTCGGCAAAATCACCCTTCCAGTAGTCACGGGCTTGGTCGCCACAAATATAGAATTCATTGTGGTAAATGCCCCTAGCCCGTATAACGCCATTCTTGGACACAACTGGCTCCATTCAATAAAAGTCGTTGCCTCAACCTACCACCAGGTGGTACGCTACATCGGCGCTCATGGCCGACAGGAAGACTTATTGGGGGACCAGTTACAAGCCAAACAATGTTTCGCATCAGCCGTCAGCAGGGCACCGAGTTCAAAACATGTTCATTGGTTCGAAGTCCCGGAGAAGCCAGTCCTCGAGGACGTCGAGTGTCCCGCCGAGCAGAAATTCATCGAAGACCTGGAGAAGATCCCAATTAATGACGATGCATCCCTTTATTTCCTACTCGGATCAGAATTGCCAATTGAAGAGCGTGACGCAACGTTTGAATTCTTGAAACGTAACATTGAAGTCTTCGCTTGTTCACCGTATGACATGCCGAGCATCGACCCACAGGTCATACAACACTCACTTAACATCTCAAAGTCAGCAAGGCCAGTGATTCAAAAGCCAAGACGCTTGGCGGCCTTTCACGCCGATGCCGTAAACGAAGAGGTCGAACGACTTCTCGAAGCAGGTGCCATCAGAGAAGTTCAATATCCTACATGGCTTGTGAACCCAGTGGTGGTGAAGAAGAAAAATGGAAAATGGGGTGTTTGCGTGGATTACACCAATCTCAATGACGCCTGTCCAAAAGATTGCCTACCCCTCCCTAAGATTGATCAGTTGGTTGATGCAACAGCGCGTCACACTCGGCTTAGTTTTTTGGATGCTTATCGAGGGTATCACCAGATGGCAATGAACCCCGACGATATGGAAAAAACCTCTTTCATTACCGCCAGGGGTCTTTTTTGCTACCTCGTCATGCCATTTGGTCTCAAGAACGCTGGAGCAACATTTCAAAGAATGATCTACATTTTGTTCGGCCTTCTCATTGGTGAGATCATGGACGCTTATATTGACGACATGGTCGTTAAAAGTTTGAAAGATGAAAATCACCTGTCCCACCTCGTTGAAGTCTTTACGATCCTGAAGAAGTACAAGTTGCGACTAAACGCTAAAACATGTGTCTTTGGTGTCAGATCTGGAAAGTTTCTGGGCTATTTGGTTACTCGAAGGGGCATCGAGGCAGACCTAAATTAGATAGCTGCCGTTCAACAGTTAAAGGCTCCGTCAACCCCTCAAGAAATACAGAAGTTGACAGGGATGGCTGCTGCCCTTAATAGGTTCATCAGTCGTTCTTCTAACAAATGCCATGTTTTCTTCCAAATTTTGAAGAAACAGAGCCGACGAAGCTTCAAATGGACTGCAGAGTGTGATTCGGCCCTCGCAGAACTAAAGACATATTTGGGCTCGGCTCCGCTCCTTGTCAAACCACACACTCTTGAAATGTTGTACCTTTACCTTGCCGTCTCCCCCCACGCCGTCAGCTCGGCACTCGTGCGCCGTGAAGGATCCCACGACCAGCCAATTTACTTTACGAGCCGAACGTTGCTCCCAGCTTAAACACGATATTTGCCCTTAGAGAAGATTCTGCTCGCACTAGTCGCCGCCGCTCGGAAACTTCTTCCTTACTTCCAAGAGCACCCCAGCACTATTCTCACAGAATTCCCCCTCAAGAATCTTCTTCGCAAGGCGGACCTTTCAAGCTGAGTCTCTCAATGGCAGTCGAATTAGCAAATTTTGACATCCATTTCGAGCCTTGGACAGCAATTAAGGTACAAGTATTAGCCGACTTCATTGCAGAATTTACCTCTGGCAGTCCAGATGAGGAAGCCCTTGTTCGGCCAGAATATGGGATGTTGGAGCAGCACGAAGCTCGAAAAACTTGGAACCTGTTCAGTGGCAATGTTTGGAAGCTTCACGTCGACGGAGCATCGAACAGCAACGGCGCGGAGGCAGGCGTCGTCCTTGTCACACCTTGTGGTGTCCTCCACGAAAGTGCTTTCACACTCAACTTTCCAGCCACAAACAATGTGGCTGAATATGAAGCACTACTTGCTGGACTTCGTACCGCTGTACGCTTGCAGGCTGAAGACTTGCATGTCTTCTGCAATTCTCAACTCATTGTAAACCAGGTAATGGGCGATTACGAGGCTCGGGATCCCACGATGCTTAAGTACCAATCCACGGCTTTGGAGCTGATCCGACGGTTCAAAGGCTTCCAGATATAATAGATCAATAGAGAGAAAAATGCTCACGCCGACGCTCTCGCAAGTTTAGCTTCGGCAAGTAAGGCCTCGAAGTACCAAAGCATCAGCCTTGGTGAAATTCCTGAGCCAAGTTTTGAGGCTAAGGAAGTAATCTTGAATATCACTCTCGGCCCTAGTTGGATGGATGAGATCGTTGCCTTCCTTAAGAGCGACACACTCCCCTCAGACAAAAAGGAGGCCCACCGAGTTTGCAGCAAAGCAGCGTATTATTGGCTATCTGATAGCGGCCAACTTTATCGAAAGAGCTTCTCCGGGCCGTACCTTCGGGTTGTTCATCATGTTTTGTCCCAGCAATCTTGGCCGAGCCCCATTCCGGAAGCTGCGACTGTCATTCTGGTGGACGTTCCCTCTGTCACCGAGCCCTAAGTCAGGGCTACTTCTGGAAGGGTATGAAGAAGGATTGCGAAGAGGTCGTTCGGAAGTGCAAGCCTTGCCAACTCTTTTCCCCTATTCCGAAGCAGCCAGCTCAGGCGCTCAAACCCATCACCAGTCCTTGACCTTTCGCTCAATGGGGCTTGGACATCGTCGGCAAGCTCCCCACAGCTCCTGGAGGCTTCAAGTTTTTGATAACTGCAACAGATTATTTTTCAAAATGGGTAGAAGCCGAACCTTTGGTGACAACAACTGAGGCCGACGCTCGGTGGTTTATGTGGAGAAACATTGTAACTCGATTCGGCGTCCCATACGCAATCGTGTCTGACAATGGCTCTCAGTTCGTCGGCAAAGAACTCACAGAACTTTGCGCGGAATTCGGCATCGGTTTTTTTAATTCAAAACCGTCCTACCCTCAGGGCAACGGCCAGGCCGAAGCCCTAAACAAGACTGTATGTGCGGGTATCAAACGTCGGCTGGAATCTAAAAGGGGAAGATGGGCCGAGGAATTACCTCGAGTACCATGGGCCTACCGTTCCACTCCACGACACTCAACCGGACAAACTCCTTTTGCAATGGCCTTCGGCATGGAGGCCGTAATTCCACTTGAGTCACGATTTCCAACACTTCAAACTGAGACCTTTGCTCCACAAACCAATGATGAAGCAGTTGCCACCGAGGTTGTATTAGCCGAAGAAAAAAGAGACGACGCCCAGCTCAAACTTGCTAGCTATCAGCAAGAGGTCGCTAGGGGATATGACCAAAATGTTCAGCTCAGAAAGTTCAAAGTTGACGATTGGGTTTGGAGGAAGGTTGTCCGAGCCAATCAGAAGACCAAATTTAAACCAAATTGGGAAGGTCCCTACAGGGTTGTCAAGGAAGTTGGCAATGGGTCCTACAAGCTGGGAGACAAAGATGGTCGGCAAATTGAGAACCCCTGGAATGCTCTAAACCTCAGGAAAGCTTACCTCTGAAGTTGGTAGCTTGGTTTCTAGTCTGTTTCAGCTACTATCAGTTTCTTACTTATCAAAATATTGTACTTGTTTCGGTCAACTTTTTACTTAATGAGAAGTTCCCCCTCTTCCCAAGGCACCTAATGTTCTTCTTTATATTGCTTCGTTCAAACTTACAAAAGTTTGCTCGGCCTTCTGACCATCTCACAAATGATTGGATTAACTGTCCACAGAACAAACCGTGGCGCAAACGACCTATGTTCAGTCACAACACGCTCAACAAATCTATAAATTTGTTCTTGGTTCGGCTGCGTTCATATTTCTGACTTGAACAAAATGGCCAATTAAGCTATTTACTTAGAATTATGCCATGGCATAAGACTGGCATCTAAGCTGAGCCTTATACCAACGCAGGGGGCTATTATGAGTAAATAACAACAACACGGAAACAAGCCAAGGTCTCCAGACCTTCGGCAAATGTTGAAAATATTTCTAAGGCATGAGGAAATAATCAATCATTCAATCACAGCAACACAATGAAAATTTTTTCTAAGGCATAAGCACTCACTTAGAAGAAGTCCCGTCAATGAAGCATAACACGATAGATCGTTTGGTTCCGTAACAGCAACATTAAACGCCGGAAGTAATTTGTTCGGTAGAATTCCTAAGGACAGCTATTACATCTGGCACGACAAACTCCTAATGTTCGGAGCCGTCTAGTCCAAAAAACAAGTTCAAAGTACTTGAAAAGCAAAAAGACTTCAATTTTTTTTGAAAAGGTTAAAGGTCTTTGTCTACGGCAGCCGATCGACCTACCTTTGGTGCCTGCAAACTGTTTCACCAGATCAACCGAGTTGAACATTCCTCTGTTGCACTTCGGCAGCTAGGTCCTCGGTTGATTTTTGACTAGTACTTTCCTGCTGCCCGGCCCCGGCTATCACTTCATCCTCATCCTCTTCCGGTGGGAGTGGCTGGCATTCTTCCTCGGTATATAGGACTTAAGATCCGGAATGATCAGCTCAGGAAGTTGCTTGAGGAAGCCAGACTTAGGTTGTATGGCCATCACCCCAGCCATAGCATTGGCACCAGCAGCGTATCCGAGCTTAAAGAAACCTGGCAGCCGAACTTCGAGCTCGTCGTTCACCATTTTATGTGCTATCTGGGTGTATTCTAAAGCAGCTCAGTTGATCCCGGCCTCGTAACCTTTGGCATCAGCAACTTTGAGCTTCTCCCTCTCCTCCTCTTTGACCTTCTTCACCTCAGCCTTGGTAGTCGCAGCAGCAGCCTTTGCATCGGTAAGTTCAGCCTTCAGCTTTTCAACCTCTGATCCTGCTTCCTTAACTTGCTGCTCCGAGATCCTCCATTTGGTACGATAGGAGTCTCGGTCAGACCTATATCTCTTGCACTCGGCGGATACCTTTGAGGCTTTGTCATACGCCTTTAATGCAGCTTGCCCAGCCTGATTAAGTAATACAAGTCAGCAATGGGGATTCAACATTCAAAATACAAAACTGTAAAGGCAAAATCAGAAGACATACCTGCACGAGGTGAAAGCACATCTCACCGAGGCCCGGCAGCAGGTCAGTTGGAACTTGGTCGTAGTCCCTCGGTAGTGCCAATCCCTTGAGAAGGGTGACCGCGAGATTCGGCTCCTCCTTCACCGAGTCGTTTAGAAGCAGCACCCTACCATTGGGCATCGTGTAAGAAGGGCTAAATTAACGACGGATTGCAGCTTCGGTATCCGGATCGGTAAGGTCAATGTGCGGTTTGGGAATCTTCTCTCCCTCTTTCTCTTTGGCAGAAAAGACTCGTATGTCCTCAGAAGAGGGAGGAAGAGAAGACTTCGGCAAAGGGGTGTCGGAAGAAGTCTTTTGCCTTTTCTCCCTCTGTTGTTGTTGCTCCTCTGAAGAGCCCCTCTGCCGAGCAGGATTGGCCGATTTGGTGGGGATCACCGGTCTCGGAACGTTTCTTCGAGACATGTCTGCTGTGGTTGGTTCAAAGATTCTAAGCGGAAGGTTTAAACTTGGCAGCGTGGGTTCGGAAATTTCGTCGGTCCCTAGTGGTGTGAGCCACTCCTCCGCAGTGTATCCTATTTTGGGCAGCCTCATGCCCTGCTGCCGCTTTGCACGTGCTCCCTCGGTGTTCGATGGAGCTTTCTTCTTTTTCTAAATGTTTCCTACACTCGGTTGATCTTTCTGAACCGTCTCACTCTGTTCGTCTTCTTTGTTCCTCTTCCTCCCCCTAAGCATTCCCTTATATGATGGTTTGTATTCGAGAAGGGTGGTTGCGTGTCGGCAAGCTTGGGAGAGAAGCGTCTCGCAGGCCTTTTCCTGGGAATTGGTATTAAGCCCCTTCGAAATCGGGCCGAGCTCTGCAAAAGGAAAGTGACAATCGGATAAAGCCTCGGCAAAGAAAGAATTCGAAAGTAACTGAAGACAATGGAATGAATGCGTTCGGCATAATTACCTCTCGTATCGCTCACTTTCAGGATAGAAAATCGATAGGGACGGGAGCCGAACTTGAAGTTACCATGTACCTCGAGATAAAAATCGACCCATTTATCTGTGTCGGATAGGCCCTCTATCAATGGCCTCTTTTTAGGGCGCGTCGTCAAGTACCGACGGCCGGTCTTTGCATGCCGGGACATGGTGTACGTGAAGAACAAGTCCGTCGGCGTGAAGTCGAGGTCCTGGCTCTCGATCAAGGCAATCACCGACATGATTATTCGGTAACTGTTGATCGCGAGCTGGTGGGGGGCTAGGCTGAATCTCCCTAATATCTCCCTGAGGAATGGATGAAGGGGAACCGAAGCCCAGCCTCACAAATCGCCATCAGTGGCACCGTGATATGCTCGGGACGGTGTTCCCTTCGATCTTTAATCTTAGAGCTTTTGACTCGGTGAAGTACCACATCGTCGGGAACGTTGTACTTACGACAAAACGCGTCGTACTTCCTTGCCACGCCACTGAAGTAATGGGCGTAGGGACATAAAGAACCCTTGTCAAAAAGGTCAGCATCGCTCGGGGCCGATGTCGACGCCTCGGTTCCCGACGCGAATCGTGACTCTGCCTCATTTCCCATCCTAGGATAGGCGTTGGATTCTGTCTCCGGAGTGAAAACTATTTCTGGCTCAGTTAAATACTTCTCTTCGGCGTAATCGTTGACCCTTTTGGCATTAGAATCGTCAGAAGGGGGGATGTGGTGGACATCCTGGTAGAGATCGGGGAGTGGGCTCGGCTTCGGCGCCTGTGTCTCTCAAGAAGCTCATTGATCACTTGTCGGTCCGATTCGGTTTCCGAGCAACCAGAATCCGAAGAAACTTCGATGACCTCGTGAGCCAGACCTAGAAGAAAGCAAAGGGAAAAAATAAGTGGCTGGTGCTTGCGTCGGCAAACGAAAGGAGCAAAAAGGTTCAGTTATTCTTATTGGCTCACGAGTCATTCTTCTATCCTATAAGGGTCTCGGCAATCCTATAGCGATACCCCATGTTCGGCCTTGCATTAGAATGGAATCACGTTCGGATAATCTTCCTCGTCGGAAGTCGACGGTTGGCAAATCTCCATCCCCCCAATAGGGTTCGGAAGAACAGGTTAAGTTTTGGATGAACATCACTGTTCATGCCCAGTTTTCTAGCACCCGTTTGAAACAAAAATCTCCCAACAAAAACCCTCAAGCAAGGCATAGACGATAAAAGTAATGGGAGACGATTACTTACTTGAAGTTTTGCTGCTTGAATCTACGCTGGAGCTGAGGATCTTGGGAAGAATCAAAGGCTGGAACGGGGGTTTTTAGAGAGAGAAGCTCTGGGGAAATAGAGAGAGAAACGTAAAAAACATTCTCTCTCCTCACCCTTCAATATTTATAAACCGCGTTGGCGTTTCAAATTTCCCGCCTCATCATTTCACCGCCGAACAGGTGTCCATGGCGGTGCGACACGTGGTCGTTCAAGGCTCTCTCGTACCAGAAGACCCTTCGCCTGCCAGGGCGTCCTTTCAACTGACACTCCTGCTCAGGGTTCGACATTTGTCTGTCTGCCATTGAGGCTCCCTTTCGATCATAGGTACACCTGAACAATCCCTTCGGATAGCACTGAGGCTCGGCGTCTTTTGAATCAATCCCAACCGTACGATTAGCGTCGACAGGAATTGAGGGGCTATTATAGCAGGCCGAGTGAGATAGCTCATGTCGTACTTGAAGCATCTCTCTGTTGCAGTCTCCTCGGGACCCAGTCCGCTCCGAGCAAAGTAGTTTGAAGCTCGGCAGAGCCGACGGCCAGATATTGAAGCTCTTTCTCCCTCCGGTTAGTTGGAGCAACCCCCTTGGTCTGTTGACCATCGGCTTCACGCTCGGTGTTGGACGAGCGTGGGCCATACCTCCAACTCATCCACATGGGAACAACGGCCTCAACCGTGTTACGGTTGTGACGTCATCCGAGCAGTTATCAGGATAGGTGTGAGGGCACGTGAAGGTGCCAGCTCACCTCACAGATGGTTCCAAAACCCTGTTGTGACGCAAGGGTGAGGTCAGCCGACGTGTGTCGAGTGTTGGTGCAATCTTGGAAGCCAAGCTAAGAGATCCTTATAAATACACCATTATGCCTCCTTGGAGGAGGTATGCACCACAGATTCCAGAATCCCTAGTTCTTGGTTCTTCCTTTCTCTGCAAGAGTATTGATTCTTGCACCGGAGGGTAATTCCGGAAAACCTCCGGTGTGGCCGCTAGTTCTTGGTTCGTTTTGCAGGGCAAGAAGAAGAACGAGAGCAGATCGTGAACCCTTAGTCAAGAAGAATGAAACATCAGAAATGGAGCCCCACTATATATATATATATATATATATATATATATATAAGTGTACAAAGAAATCTCTCAAATTGAATTGCTAGCTAATATTAAGGATTAATTGATTAGAGGCTGATTGTTGCAACTTTGTACTACACCAGTGCAGCACTGATTGGGTCGTTTCCGTATCAAAAATAATTAATAAAACAGAATAATTACTACTACCTAAAAGATAGCGGTAAGTACTCCGAGTTTTGTCCTCAGGGATTACGAAGGCTAAATTGCGACTGTTTCAATTAATTTCTATATTAATTCCGAAAAAGATTCGATTGTTTGATTTCTAAAATTATGCAAACTAATTAACGTAGAGCAATTAAAAGTAAAGTGGGTCCTCTGATAGAAAAGACCTAGGGTTTCGAATCCACCCGATCCCTCTCAATATAGTTTATACTAATGTTCAGAGCTAACTATTCGAATCAAATCAGACACCTTAGGGTTCGCGGGCCCACAAGGTGTCACCTAAAGATAATCGCAAATCACCGAATAGCATGGGATATCGCCGCCTAGCACGAATCGTCTTACTAGTACGACCCGTCTCTACGGCACGGATCGTCTAATAGCACGACGCGTCTTACGGAGCATAGCCCATCTTACCCAATTATTACGAACTAATAAAATCATTGTACGAAGTGCTTGAATTCCGGAAAAACAAACACAATAGATTGAACGGAAAGAATTACCAATGAAATATAATCCTTAATTCATACGACCATTGTTCGAATAAAAAAACTCCAAACAAAACATAAACCATATTACTCGGAGATCGTGTTTCATCTACCCCTAGGAAAGAGATTTAGCCGGACATCGGAAAGGAGAACATCGTGCTGATCTTTCTGTTGACTGCCGTGACTGCCGCTGTGCGGGATGTGCACTGATGATTGTCCGCAGCTCTGCTCTCTGTTTTTCTTCCTTCCCGAAGGCGTCCTCTGTTCCGTTCTCTCACAGCCTCCTCCTCCTTATGCTTCTAATGTGCCTTTTATAAGTAGTACTGACGTCTTTAATTTCAAAAGCCCTAATAAGATGTTATAACATCATGGGCCCATCCTTAGTCCAAGCAGTGCAAGTCCAATTTCTCATTTAAAAGTCTAATTCCTTGGCCAATCAACTTCGGTTAAGTCCAGTGCCAAACTCCTGACTTCGTATTGTGATTCGGACCTTCGGACATCGTTTAATATTTCAACTTTGCACTTTTTGGATCAAAACCTCCAAATACCTATAACAACAACAAAAGCATAAATCTCCAAGTAATAACATATAAATAAACTTAGCAAGGATAATTTAGGGGGTGCGTATGTGAATATTTACGCACATAATTAATACACTTTTTGACAATGGAAGGATTATATGCATTTCATGGGATCATTCACTTTTGATGAGGATGAGATTTTTTTTTTGTGGGGCCCACACTTTTTTAACCAAAGTGAGAGATGGTATTGTTGGCCCTCCTCTGACAAAATCATTCTCCACTTTAGAGCATCTCCAATAGCCTCTCTAAAAACATATGCTAAGGTAAAAAATAGGTGCCATATATATTTGTGTGGTAAGTCTTAGCTAAATTAGTACATTGATGGGCACTCCAATAGATAATTTTCACGTATGTTACCTTTCTTCACTGAACTACACAAACTGAATAAAAAGAGAAATAAACATCCAAACAAGAGGTCACAACAAAATTAATTAAAATATGAAGATTAATATCTAATTATTAAGTGAGAGTGGCCCATACAGTCTTAGTTTGAGGAATGACGTCACTTGGAACACTTGCTAGCATTGGCTAGTGTATGGCCCACTTAGCTATAACTCCTATGTTAATATAGGGGCGGATACAACTTACAAGGGTGGATATGATATATATGCGGGGAGATTAATATACAAATGGTGATTGTATATTTGGTGTTTGTGTTGGAGTTGATATGAATGGATATGAGTACTTTGATAGGGCTGTGTTTACTAGTTTGCCCTGAATATATGAGTGAATGGGTGGATATATAGGATTTATGTGCTCTTTTACTTGAGTTTTTCTTTTCAACTAGACAGAATTTATTCGTCAGTGTTATAATTGGAAGGTTAGACGAAATTGATCTGGAGGAGTTGACGAGTCTGATTCCACTTATTTACTTGATGTATGTTATTTTGCTAATAAAGAAAGCCTAACATTATTGTTTTGCATGTTTTGTATGTAGGTTTGGCAAGATATGGAATTTCAAATCGATTCTCCGAATTTGAAATATAAAATAAAAAAGCACTTATATGGCGCAACTTTTGAAGCCCATTGTTGGACTACCAATCCTTTGCATTTCAAAATTGTAACAGTCCACCTAACCAATACTCATCAAGAAGCTCTACATTTCCAAAATGTTTTCGAAAACATTAAAAATCCTTCAATTTGTGATGAGTTTTACATTGGTACTTGCAAAAATGCAAGTACGGTTGTATCAAGAAAAGAATTCACCGGAGATAGCTTGACCGCGTGGATCGCTAAACCAAAGTCTGCTTGGGAGTACAACAAATCCGGAAGATGGAGCATCGGTCTTGGGACCGACACCAAGTCCATTCTTAGGTATAGTAATGGGAAAAAAAGTTGTATAAATTGACATAATTTTTTTTTATGACCTAAGAGAAAATAATAGTTGTTGGTGTTTATTATAGGGCTATTCTAAGGGGGTTACAAGCTATACATAACGCCGGAGCGTGCCACGGCAACATCAAGACAGCAGTGAGAATAAGTCCCCAAAATGAAGTGATGATAGCAACATCAACATATGGTGAGATATGGAGCACTTTAGTTAATTAATTTGGAGTATAATAGCGTCCATATATAATCTTTACAATTTCAACTATTGATTGTCAATTGGTAGTTTGATACGGCCATCTGATAGAATACTAAACCCTTTCTCTTAACTCTTAAGGCCAGGGAGGTTGTGATGCATGTATGTATGTGTGTGTATATATATATATATATATGTACGTTTGAATTTTTTTTGTTGACACATACACAATTATATATGGAATCGTGCACCCTAATACTTAAGAATTAGTAGAAGAGGTATTGATTTACACAACCTCCTGAATATAATCAGGTGCATTGATCATTTAGCAATTTAGCTAATCGAATACCAATATAAGTTGAACATCCTTGTTTGTAGTTACACTGGCTATCCCTATGGTTGATCTAAAAATGCATCAGAGAAAAAGCTTGTGTATCCGTTAACTTTTGTAGTCAAACATTTTTTATTTGGGTTCAACGAATTCTAGTTATTATTATCATAAAAGAAATATGAGAATAGTAGATAGTCATTTTATTTTGACTTGTATAGGGGATGGAGAGATAAAGATGGAAGGAAGTTTGGGTTAACTTTTATTTGGTGGTTGTGCAACGTGGAAGTATGGGGGCTTCACCAGATCCATATGAATTTTATTTTTTTGCAACCAAATATGGGATCCTGCATATTCACAAGCTAGTAAAATCTAAAGTTGTGGAGCTTTATTTTCCACTTCTGTGTTGACATAGAATTATCTACTTTACAGTTGCTGGAAATGTAGAAGTTGGGATTCGAAAGGACATTGCTGACTTTGAAGATATTGTGAAGATGGTAGTTAAAGGTCATCCAATCACCCCCCCCACACCGGGAGCTACTCCAGCAATGGTGCCAAAAGTTATCGATATGTTCCATGCACTGTGCAACATGTTGCCTAAGGCTACAAAGCAAAACAGCTTGCAAAATTTGAGGTAATTTTAGTACTAATTCATATGGTTTATTCCTTCAATTTATGACTGACATTTTTTATTTTTGCAGGGACTTTTGTTTTTTTATATACAACACTCCCTTGGTTTGGGAGGGCAAAGAAAGGTTCATGTTTAAGGACATTGTTTGGAACATCAGGAATAGAGACACGAATGCATTCAAAACTATTAAGTTCGATAGCAGTTTAATAGACATGACAGGGTGGCAGCACCGCATTCCGATGAATCCGTCGGGTGCTTTTTATAGGGTCTTGATGTACAACCCGAACAATGCTTCTATTCTCAATCAAACATATCCAACTGCTGCATACAATGATGAGAGTGGATTCGTTGATTACGAGAGGAACTTTCTTGTCCATTTTCAGACCTATGTATACGTAAGTAATTATAAACACTAATGTTGTTTCTTTTTTCGGCTGAATATGTAATAAATGTGTCATATCTCTCTAATATTTGTATAGGGCAATTCTCGAGATGTGAGTCGGCTTGAAATTGAGAGCTTGCTCTTCAATATTCTACCAGAATCATGTTCTGTTGTTTATTATGGTTTGGTTCAAAGGTTTCAAACTACAAGCTCGAAATATTTCAAGTGAGTTTTAGTAAATTCACTACAATTTCTAGTTCATAAATGTTGGTTACTAAATTGGAATGCTCTCTCCAGGAACAATCTGGAGAAAATGTTCACTGCAGAACCATCTCCATGTTACTAGAAGATTGACAGGTGAACACCTCTGCCACTATGTTCAAAGTCGTGTTAGTTGTACACTTAGTGTGTGTAAGGTGTGTAGATTGGTGTCATCTGATGTGGATATTCGTTCATTATGAATCTGACTGGTGGGACGGGATGATCACTATATAGGTATTTGTTCATTATGAATCTGTTTGGTGTCATCTGATTAGGTATTTGTTCATTATGCATGGACTCTTTCAGTTTGAGGGCCAGAAGCTGATCTCTCTCTCTCTCTCTCTCTCTCTCTCTCTCTCTCTCTCTCTCTCTCTCTCTCTCTCTCAGGTTGGTTTACTGTTTCCTGGACCTGATCTTGCTTTTCTATGGCACTGTTTCCTAGAGCTGATCAGGTTTTCTGTTTCCTGGAGCTGATCCTTTATCCAAAAAGTTACTCCACGTTGCAAGTAGTTGTGTTTGCTTGCTACCCACAGTTTTGTTTGGCCTTCTAAGTCTGCTACTATGGTTCTTCTTGGGGATACACCATTAGTATCTATCAAAATCTGGGAATTACACTACCAGATATGGATATATGCGGCTGTTTTTTTTTGCATATTCAGTGACTGGTTTTTGGTTTGTGATTTAGTTCTGAATTTTTTCATTTTCTATGATTTTTTTCCTATTTTGGAAATTGAAATTTTGATGGTGGATATAGACAAATGTTTGCGTTTTTTATTAGTTTGTGCTTGATATTAAGTCCATATGCTAAAATGAATATCTATCCATCAGTAAGAAAAGGAAAATTGCTGATAAAAAACAATGACTAGTATTTTTTTTTTTTTCCTGTGTATTTGTTCGAGGAATTAATCCGTTAATCATTTTTATGGTTTTTGGGCTTGAATTTGATGTTTTTGGTTAGGATCCCTAAGATAACGTAATATGTTATGTGAGTTGGATCAAATGTTTGTTATCGCTTTCTATGGAAGCCAAGGGCAGGAACAAGGATTTTGCCGGCCTGAGCTTGGAACACAAACGCAGAGCTCCCATAGACCTTCACCTTCCAAAGTGACTGCGAAAGGCAACAGAGGCATAGCTGAATTGGGCTCCATTCTTCCAAGAAGTGTCACAACTTAGCTTGTAACTTCCCCCAGGCGGAGGCATCCAGATCAGGCCAGTAGTATATAGAGGAACAGTAGGAGGGGGAATAGAGGGCACAAAGCGGAGGATGGCACAGGCCAGAGCAAATTCCTCTCCAGCCATCTTTGTCCTTATAACAATGGAGGCAGGCATCAATGGGGATCCCTAAAAAACTGATTTGTTGCACCCTTCCAAATCTGCCGACAAATCAAAACAGCTTTGCTAGGAAAATCAGGCCGAAGGAAAGAATCCCTTTGGAGATTAAGCACCTCACAGTCCATTTAAGGACAGTGGGTATCACAATTCAGAGCTACACTTCACTGCCAGTCCAAACACGTTTAGACATTTTGCACTTGTGAAGAATAATAATGTTCGACAGACTTCCCTTCAGAGAGACAAAGTGGGGCAGCAGAGGAATGCCCACATTTGCATTTTTCGGGGTTCTCCTTTGTTGCTAGCAGGTTACGACTTACGACACGCTCGCCACCAAAAGTGTATGACCTTAGGTCGGACCTTACAGCTCCCAGATATCACTCCACAAAGACGGTGAAGGAGACAAGGAGGTAGAAGGCTTATAGGAGGTAGAAGGCTTATAGGAGATGCCATGATGTGGGCCGTGTGGTACCCACTCTTGACAGTAAGAATTCCATTGCGTGAGAAGTTCCAGATTAACTCATTGGAAGCTTCAGTTTTGGCAATTGGAATCTAAGCAATGCAATTTGCTTCTTCCCTCAAGAGGCAAGCTCTCAGCTCTTGAATCTTCCGCCCTTTAGAAACTGGCATGATTAAGTCTCCAACTCTTCGATCTTGGGGTTGGTCAAGAAAGGGAAATTGAATCAGAGAATTTGGTCCATTTGGAGGTGTCCAAAATTAATGGGAGGGCCTTTATAGGGTCACCGTCTCACACCATTAGAGAGTCAGTCCCTGCTTTGGAGGATGCTAGCCCAAGCCCAACAGGGCTTAAGCTCCTTTTCCGGTAAATAGTTTGAAACAACTGCACCCATTAGGCATTTGGATTTTTCGGGATCCTCCTACCCTGTTTGCCAAACTGCACCCATTAGGCATTTGGATTTTTCGGGATCCTCCTACCCTGTTTGCCAAGTAAAGCAAGACGAAGCTATTGAAGTCAAGAAAGCCATGCCCCCCTGGAAACTTGGCTCCCTCTGAATATCTCTTCGTTGTTAAGCCAATGGGTTTTGGACTCCTTCGGATCTCCGGAGTCCGGACCACCAGAATTTTGTAACATAGGAGCTTAGTTTATCGCAAAATTTGTTGGACATAGCTAAACATGTACAACATTGCCTGATTAGGAATATCTTGCACCACGGCTTTGATTAGAACTTCTTTACCAGCTTGCGAAAGAAGATTGACTTTCCAAAAAGGAAGGGATATTTTGGCAATTGCATGCGCTCATTCAAGTGTCCTCTCATTTGTGATATCTCAAGTAAATTGCGGATATTCTCACTAGTAAGCTGGTTGGTGCTCGCGGAGAAATTGAGAGAGGACTTGTCAAAATTAATACGCTGACCCGAGGTAACAACAGAGACCGGGAGGATGGAATTCACGAACTAATCATCGCCATTTTAAACTTGGTCTCCAGTCCATTTTGTAATTTTGACCAAGGCCCAGTACAGTGCCATTTTTTTTTTATTCCCGGGATCAGTTCGGCTCCAATGTTTGTCTTTTTAAAAGTCTTAGGTCCACTCTTATGTTTTTTCTGGGACAGATATGACCTCTTCATTTCAACTAAAAACGTGAAAACCCGAAATATGACGAGGACAAAGATGGCAACGGCGAGAGTGTGAACACACAACAGTCGGCGACAACAATGGGAGATAGTCGTCTCTCTCTATCTCTCTCATCTAGATTCAGGAAATCTCAGCACCTCTCTCTCTCTCTCTCTCTCTGATCCAGATTCAAAATCTCAATTTCCATGGTGAGAATTGTCGACAGTAGAACTCTTATCTGCATCAACCACCTCCTTATTTTGATTCCGCTTCTGCGACAACAATCACCACCACCGCCACCAGAACTAGGATCTTGTACTCTCTTTCTCTACCCCTCTCTCTATATATGCATGCATACATATATATATATATATATATGGGAGGGGATCAAGGGACAAAACTTTTGACAAAAAAATAGATACTAAATCCTAGCCATTAAAATGGACGGCTGTGATTAAAAATGAAAAGCACCTTCTCTCTCTTCCTTTTCATATCTCTCTCTCTCTCCTCCCTCTCTCTCTGACGTATCTCCTCTCTCTCTCTCTCTCTCTCTCTCTCTCTCTCTCTTAATTATAAATCTCAAAATGTAAATAACTTTTGTTATATGAATTCAATTTTTTTAAATTTTATATTTTTAAAATCTACTTGAAAATATCTACAAAATGAGATCTATAATGGATGTAAAATTATGTAAAACCAATTTTTTAATTTTTCCATATGGCTATAATTTTTTTAGGATCATGTAGAGGAATTTGTTGGAAAAACTATTTTAATATCTTCTCAATATTCCTAATTTTTTTCCCATAAGAATAAATGAAAAGGTAACAAAAAAATAGAACAATATAAGCTTCTATCTTCAAAAAAACAAACCAAGAAAAAAACATCCTCAAGAAGTGAAAATTACTTCAAATCATGTGGGACTTAGAAATCGCAAGAAAATTAATACAACACATTAAGGTTGTACACACACCCGTACAAAACATCCACGTGGAAGATGAGATGACTCTCCTGTGCCCAAAGGACAAAATGTCTCAAAATTCATTATGGAAATACTAATGATAATAAAAGTTATCACATAACTATGAAACTGAGATACATATTTCTCAATTCTGATTACTTTGACAACACTAATACAGTGGTAGTTTTGGTTGATACAATCAAGAGGAAGCTCGTGCACAAACAAAAAAACAAAAAATATTCACCAAATCTGAATTCTTCACCTAATTTCAATGTCTTCTTCATAATGTCCTCCGACAAAAATCTAGCATGCAATCCGAGACCGACCCACGTCTTCAAATGCCAAATGCTGCTAGAAAACCCAAAAAAAAGAAAGCAGCAGCAAAACAATGTGATTATAGGAAGCAATAGCAAAAAAAAAAAAAAAGTAATAAAAGCAGCAGCAAAAAAAAGCAACTCGGAAGTCTCTAGCCTGACTAGGACCAAGATTGCTTGTTCGTAAACGAGTTATTACCAGGAAAGCGAGGGGCAAAACGACTAACAAATTTTATGCAAGTACACTCATGTTGCGCATCAAGGGGGGAGATAGCATTATATTTCTTTGATTGAAGAAATAAACTACAATATTATACATCAACCAAAATCAGAAAAAGAAAAAATGCAGAGTTGCAAACTTGCAGACACCCTAACACTTGCAGGACGCATGTTTCACGACAACTCTTGTTTAATCATCCATTCATGCTACCTTCACCAAGATACATACATTACTTGAAGTGCATTTCAGACAGCAGAGTACAATCGCCCAACCATACGATTTTCTCCTATGAAATGATTGCAATTGTAAGTAAATCATACAAAGTTCTCACTTCGAATTTCAAAGGAAAAAGCTAAGCACAGCAGCAGCATTACTTATGGTGCAAAAAGTAAGTAAATCATACAAATACTCACTTCGATTTCCACAAGAACCATCCTTGCTGGATTCCACAAGAACCATCAGTGGATCAATGGCACCAAAAAAAGTTAAGAAAGAACATTCACCTCATCAAACTGCGAGAAATAATATTAATAGGAGGCTGCAGGTAATGTCAGAATCATATCCTGGGCAATAACGTATGAGTTGATGATGTGGTTATAATAGATCCTCTAAATAACAGTAAATTCTGAACTAGCTTCAACGTTATATCCAACTATGACTTTTAAAGAAGGAAATAGCAAGCTGAAAAACCCCAAAAAAAAAAAAAAAGAAGAAGCCCAGCACCAAAACTACTAGTCTACTACTGCAATGCTTCATCTACTACATGCATATGTGATTTTATATTTCGTAACATAATTAGCTAAAGCATCAAGAAGATTAATCAAGTTTAGGAATTACCATCTTCTCATTAAGTCATCTCTTGGTCACTTTCAGAATATTGTGTTTCCGCTTCTAAGGCTGTAGAAGCAAATTGACAATTAGTAAAAAATGTAAGAATATCAATGTCAAAGAAATAACAACATTAATAGAAGGAAAATTGTAGTTCACTTACCTTTGTGAGTTTTACTCATCGGATTTGAAGGACAAGTTCTCTTATCATGTCCTAACTTGTTGCATAAGTGACACTTTCTTTTCTTTTTGTTTAATGCCAACTCAAAACCACATTTCAATCTTCCGGAGTGCATAATAGGATCTTTTTCCTTCACATCTCTTTTCCTACCCTTGGTTTGTGAGATATTTGGATCCGAAAGCAATATTTGAGAAGGCTCGGTAGAATGTAAATCATCTTTTTCATGACAAACATCAATTGGAGGCACATAAGAAGTAACTTTTAGGAGCTTCTTGGATAGATCATTCATAGCTTCAATGTAAATCATGTACGCCTCATTTGATGGAGCGGCCAAACATGCCAATTTAGTAGATTCTTGGCACATATGGCCAAGCCTTAATGCCTCGGATTTTTCTTTGCCATCGTCATGCACCAATCCTTCGAAATCAATTATTCTGAATTTGTTGGCTTTTTGCCTCCATCGGGGAAGAATAAAATGTTCCGGTATTGCATCAATGTCTAGCCGGACAAACACTTTCAAAATGTGCGTACACAATATACCAACAAACTCAAAATTTTGGCATTCACACACACCCTCATATGTTTGTAAATCCAATGTCACTGCGAACTTTTTAACTTCATGTTCTTTTGACTTCACAATGAACGATTGAAATCCATTGGCATTTCCCACCTCTTCAACTTTGTAATGACAGACTCCACTCATTTCATCCTTGAACTTGTTGAAAACGTTTCTAGTATAAATTTTTGCCGCATGCTTCAACAAAAATTCGTTGTCATTCACAATCCGAAACTTATGTTCAGACTCAAAATCTTCATCATTTTCCCTTTTCACAATCCTCTTCAAGGCTTGGTCATACTTGACTACAAACTCTTTAAGATTTGTCGTCGAGGTAACAAAACCATCAAAAAATGAATTGACACCCTCACTACGACCAGTAGTATTCATACCAGCAAAGAATGTGCCACGATTATAAACGGGTACCCATGACTCACGAATATCATACAATTGTTGAAGCCATTCGTTGTTCTCCAACCCATTCTCCTTCATCAATTCCATCCATCTCTTTTCAAAATCTTCTTTCCTATATGTTGCCCAAATACAATTTTTCACATCCTTCTTGAATTTTGATTTCTTAAAGTATACTTGCGACAATTTTTCAACAAATTTCTTTTTGATATGCCAAATGCATAAACGATGACGGGTGTTAGGAAAAACTTGGGCAATTGCTGCCTTCATTGCCAAGTCTTGGTCAGTGATGATAGAAGTTGGAGGACGTCCTCCCATAGCTTCAAGCCATGTCTCAAACAACCATTTAAATGTCACCTCTGTCTCGTCTTGTAAAAGTGCACATCCAAATTGTATTGACTGCATGTGGTGGTTTACTCCCGTAAATGGTGCAAAGGGCATATCATACTTGTTTGTTCGATAGGTTGTGTCAAATGTGACAATATCTCCAAAGTAATGGTACGCCATTCGAGATCGCGAGTCCACCCAAAAAAAATTGACTGCCCTCCCATTATCATCGCATTGAATTGCATAAAAAAATTGTGGATTCTGTGCTTGTCTGTTCCTAAAGTAGATGAGGACAGATTGTGCATCCCCGCCATCTAGCTCTCTATGCCTCACATTCCTCAAGTGATTATAGCAATCTCTATTATCAAACCCGATGTGTTCGCCACAAAAAATAGAAGTAACTTTAGAAATTCCCAAATTTTCTTTATGAAAAGCTTCGGTCAAATTCTTAACTGCTTTGGGCATGTGTCGATTGGACTTCATTCTCATTCTCTTAGATGGAGTCACTAATGGATGATTGTGATCATCGGTGAAAACTGTTACTTTCCATTTGCTGCTCCATTTGTCATATTTAATCAACAAATGAGCCTTACATCCACATTTAACAGTTGAACAGTTTCTAGCTCTTTTCCTTGGTATCCCCTTTCCATCTTCCTCTGTCTCCTCATTCTCATCATTCTCCCCCACAACACCATCGTTTTCAATCTTCGCAACATACTTTCCTTCTTTTGCGCATACAAATAGCAAACTAGTCACTTCATTCGATCGGCTTCGTCCTTTGCATGACGTCCGAGTACGAATCCAAAAACCTTTTTGTCTACCATAATC
This sequence comes from Rhododendron simsii, assembly GCA_014282245.1. Taxonomy (NCBI): domain Eukaryota; kingdom Viridiplantae; phylum Streptophyta; class Magnoliopsida; order Ericales; family Ericaceae; genus Rhododendron; species Rhododendron simsii. The sequence goes on along the minus strand of WJXA01000087.1, from coordinate 164,696 downwards.
TTCATAATACTTACGTGCTTCTTCAATTGTCTCAAAAAACATCCCACTTGATGGAGCTTTTAACCCTTCATCTACTTCAAAATCATTTATTTCAAAAGGTTCTTCCATTTTTTTAGCCTTCACAAGGATGGGAACAACAACAAAAATTAAGTAATCCCAGCAAACTTTTTTAATGTAATCCCAATAAACTACACCATAAGTCAATAAACTATATTATTGCTTGTGTGCAATGATGAGAACAACAAAAATTAGCATATAAAAGCACACTACAATCCAACAGGAGATCCCAATTCACAACAACCCAAAAAATAATGCCTACGTAGTTTAAAGCACTGAAAGCATCGATCACATTATTGGAATAAAATAAGACCAAATAAAGAACAACAATTAAGCAAATGCAATTTTCTAATCCTTGGAGTTAATGGTTGCGGACCAGGGAACATATCCCGTGGTTCTTTTTGAATCCGCTTCAAGTGAATGGCGGTGGAGTATTCATCCGAAAAGATATCGGCCATGAATCGTTTTTGTTTGGTTTAAAATTTTTTTCGCGCACTGACTCAAGCAGGGGATTTGTCGAAAAGACTATCAATTGATTCTCCGAGAGTAAGAAGGCATTCCCTCATAGCCTATCATGAATTCCGTTCTTCCCTCCTACTTCTCATCCATGCATTAACAATAGCAGTTGTCCTTCAAAGAAGCAAAGAGGCTATTCACACAATGAAATCTAAAACTGACAGGTAGACAAAATCCTTGACATCCAAGCATGCATCAATGACAAAATCAGGTGAATAAAGGCTTCACTAGGTCCATAAGTACACCACCGGAGTGTACAATCAATGAACCCACTACGAAAAGATGTCGGCCAAGAATCATTCGAAATTTTTTTTTTCCGGCTACTCTATTTAGCTAATATGAAACAAGAAATCCCAAAATTACCTCACCAAGAATTCGAGAACAAGAAATTACCTTAATCCTTCTGTTAATGAATGATTCTTAGCGTTAATAATATTTAGAGGTAATCACAGGAAGAGCTATCATCGCCGGAGCTGTCTCACCAGAATTAGGGCTTGGATTGGGGTTTTGAGAGAGGGGTGAGATAGAGATACAGTTGCTGAAAATAGAGTGCACTCAGGCGATTTGTCGCCGGCGACCGGAGGGTCAGCAGTTGATGATCGTCGACGGTGGGAGTTTGTTTGTCAAGGAGGTGGAGGATCGGAGGCTGGAGAGTAGACAGAGAGGGAGGAGATACGTCAGAGAGAGAGGGAGGAGAGAGAGAGAGATATGCACGTGAATGAGTTGAAAAGGAAGAGAGAGAAGGTGCTTTTCATTTTTAATCACAGCCGTCCATTTTAATGGCTAGGATTTAGTGTCTATTTTTTTGTCAAAAGTTTTGTCCCTTGATCCCCTCCCTATATATATATATATATAGGATTTCAAGTGAGTGATCTCTCATTTTTTTAAAATGAGGGACTTTCATTTCCCGATCAAATTTTGAAAATCCGAGGCGCTTAATGTGTGCAGAACGTGACTTAAACGGTACCCGCGAGAAATCAGCAAAAAAATTGACCGGGAAAGGCTTCATCCGAGCAGTTTTTTTTGAACCGTTCAATGAAAAATGCTCGGATGAAGCCCTTCCCGGTCATTTTTTTTTGCTGATTTCTTTTGAGAACTCTTAAAATCACGTTCTGATCATTTTGAGCGGCTCAGATCATCAAAATTCAATCGGGAATGGGAGTCCCTCATTTTAAAAAAATGAGGGATCTCTCACCGGAACCTAACTCTCTCTCTCTCTCTCTCTCTCTCTCTCTATATATATATATATATATATATATATGTGTCCAGAACCAGTGAGGGATCCCTCACCAGTCTACCGTGCGGACCTCCCATTTCCCGAGCAAATTTCGATGATCCGAGCAGCTCAATGTGTTCAGAACATGATTTTAAGGGTACCCGCTGTAAACACCCCAATCTGGGCTTCCAGATTAGTTTACTTACGGTTTTTGATTCCTCGATGATGAAATGGATCAAGAACGCCTTGGGAATGATAGCGTGTTTGAGTTTTGAGTGTTTGCAAAACCCTTGAACCTAACCTAGCATAAACTATTTCAAAAACCAAAAACCCTACTGGTCCGCGCCAGGGCGCAATCATCTCGTGCCAGGGCACAACCATCCTGCGCCGGGGCGCACCATCGCGCGACAATCTGGCTCCATCGCGCGACAGTGCGCCAGGGCGCACCATCGCGCGACAGACTCACACCATCGCGCGATGGTCCAACCTACAACCGACCTTTCTGATGGAGGACAGTTGGCCACCGATGCAGCCTCAACCAGGCCTCGTGGACTGGTTGAAGGCCTCTGTTTCCAACCAGATTTGCCCCCTCTCCCTATATATACCCCCTTTGGCCTTCCATTAAAAGGGTTAACAAAACTCAAAGGTTTTAAAAGGGTTCCATTGGTTTTTTGAAAGGTTACAAAGTCCCTACTAAGAACATAGCTTGTTCTTCCCACTTTCTCACACTCAACAATCCTCAAACACCTCAAATCCTATTTTCAGCATCAAAGCTCAAACACCATTCAAACTCAAAAGCCGAAGGTATAGCTTACCTTTGCTCCGCTCTTTGTTCTGATCCCTGAGGGGGGCTGGCAGGGCCAAGGCTGGTAATCAAGACCAGTCCTGGTCTTAAAGCTGGCGAGGTTTCAAAAACCGTCATGGTAGGAACCAGCGCGTGATGGTCCCACTCTCTCGCGCGACACTCCGGTGCTGCGTGCAATGGACCGCGTGGGGATTGGTGTCCTATTGTTTTGTGTTTATTTACATATAGATCATTCTGCAAGCATGTTAAAAACCAATTTACGGCTTTCCTTTGTTAGATTTGTTAGCTATAGTTCAATATTCATTTTTGCTGATTGTGGAGTACCCCTGGGATAATCCTGGACCTGTCCCAGAACCCAGGAAGATGTGAACCAAACACTGGTCTGGTCCGCGCCAGGGCGCAACCATCCTGCGCCAGGGCACACCATCGCGCGAGGGTTTCAATCCATCGCGTGACAGTGCGCCAGGGCGCACCATCGCGCGCCAGGGCGCATCCTCGCGCGACAGAGTGATTCCATCGCGTGACAGTTTGCCTCCGACCAGTGAGTGGCCTTGCACGGGTAGCTTAGTTTTAGGCCATTATTTTGTCCCCACACTGTTTATGGGGTGTTTTATTAATTTGTAGGGCCTTTTTTCAGCCTTTAAACTGTATATTATGCTGCTATAAACTGCGTGATTTGTCCTGGGTGTGCACTGGTCCTTCCAGAGCCCAGAGGGTTTGAGAATAAGAGCTGTGGGTTTGAACTCACCGGTAAGCGCGTGTTTTAGAGTTGTGCGCGCATGAGTAAACAACATGTAGTGGCTTGTTCAGTGCATGTTTGTTTCTTCCTACGCACGTCACTCCAAAACAGGGGTCTCCCAGTCTGTTTAAACTCCCACAGCAGTCTGTTCTCATCCTATACTAACTGCTCATCCATGCTATCTATCACATCTTGCAAGTTGTTACAGCTTTAATCCCAATTAAATTGTTTCCCCGCCCTAATTGGCTAAAAAATTGATTAATGAAATAGAATCACAAACAAACAACGTTTTCGCAAATGCCTAAGTAGAGACCGATCTCCGAATTGGGCGAGAGGGGTGCCATAAAACCCTTCCCCTCTCGTAACCTGGCTCCCGAACCCAGATATGGTTATGACGGACTGGTTCCTTAACTTTTTCAAATCAAACAGCGCGGCAAGTGCTTCGAAATACGGTTCCTTGGGTGTCGGACCTTCAAACCCAAGTGGCGACTCTGTATTTTCGCTAGCGCTTGTCGTCCAGCTTCAAAAAAGCGCTCCCGCGAACCGGCAGCATCTTTCCTTTCTCAAAGGGTGGGGAACGGAATCCCTTTACCTGGAGGAAAGAAAGATCGGGGCAAATCGCATTGCCCACACCCGCAAGGAATCGGCAAAAAAAATGACCGGAAAGTGCTTGATCCGAGCAGTTTTTTACTGAACCGTTCAATGAAAACTGTTCAGATCAAGCCCTTCCCTGTCATTTTTTTTGATGATTTTTGCTGATTTCTCGCGGGAATCCTTAAAATCACGTTCTGATCACTTTGAGCGGCTCGAATCGTCGCAATTTAGTCGGAAAAGGGGAGTCCCGCACGGTAAGCCCGTGCGGAATCCCTCACTGGATCCGGACAACATAAGTAGATATCGATGTTTAGACAACATAAGCTAGGAGGAGTCATCTCTTCATAAAAAAGAATTAAGAAAAAATAAAAAGTCACACCCAAGTTATAGATTCAACTGAGCAAAAGGTAAAGGACGATCAACTCCATGAACCAGTTATGAGTTACCCAACCTGAACTAGAGAGAGAGAGAGAGAGAGAGTCAACGAAAGAGTGCATTCATAAAAGCTAAATCATTATCCAGCAGTGATCATCTCATCACACCGAGAGAGAGAGAGAGAGAGTCAACGAAAGAGTGCATTCATAAAAGCTAAATCATTATCCAGCAGTGATCATCTCATCACACCAATCAGGTCTAAAACAAACAACTACCTAAATCATTTGACCCCACTCCGCACACCCAATTTAGAAAACTAGATGTATAATTCAGTATATAGAAACGATTCTCTCTTATATATACAATGGAACATAGTCTGGCTATGTTTGTTTGCCGATTTTGGCAAAAAAATAAAAATTCAGTATATAGAAACGATTCTCTACAAAATTTTGTTCATTTCGAAATTCTGGAGCAGTTATAAAACTAAAACTCTGAGATGTTTGGTTTAAAATTTTAAATTTTTTGTAATTTTTTTTAAGCTGTGAGAAGGCTACAACAATGCACAATTTGTGAACAAAAGAACATGACATTGGCAATCCAGAATACAGATCCAAATAGAGGAAAACAATAAAGATAGAGCACACTTGGTCAAATCTGAATTACATCAAACTCAACTAAAAGCGGGGAGAAAAGACATGATAATAACAGACTACATTACAGATCCATTGCTAAAGAAAGCAAAATCACCATAACATGGGTCCAACACCAACAAATATTAGTAGAGCATTAAATACCCCCGACTAAAGGGGTATTGGAGAAAACAAACATGAAAAAAACTAAAATTAGAAATGTCATTGCTGCTCCAAGTGAGGAGCAGGCAATGTTAATGCACATATTTGAACCACCATGGCCATCCATGATTGCACAAGCACGAGCAAGAGCAAGAGCAAGAGCAAGAGCAAAGAGACTGGCTTTCCGCATACACCCTCAAGCATCATAGCAACTTCTTCCAGGGACTTTTCCAACAAAAGCAACATAATAGAAACTTTTCCCAGCCATGCCTAGATTAAAAAAAAAAACCAATGTCAAACATTAATTCTCAACCTTAAACAAAGAAACTAGCAGGTCTTCCAACATAACAATGCAAGAGACTAATCTACGTAAACATGCATGTTAGTCCATAACCAACTGTCATACTTAAAGTGATTTTGCTTTGATAGAGCAACAATCAGAATAGCAATTTGGGCATTAGAAACACTCCCTGAGGTGTAAAGTAAACAGATATGCCTAGTTTCAAGCAACCAATAGTAAGGCAGAACTCTAAAAGGGGAAGAAGATAGGGTTTTGGTTCACTATTTGACTATCGTTTACGAGACCATACATCAGATAGTTATGAAGAATACCTGCTTCCTCTGGTTAAAAGTTCTATTTCACAGCAGCAAAGATGGTTTTGGTTCACCGACAAACAACATGAAGCATAACGTGTAATTGACCAGAAAGGTGCTAAACAAACAAGTATAAAAATCCCAATTTCATATGAGTCTCCCTCACTTGTTCTGGCATATATGTCAAATGACATTCCATTGTTAATACAAGATAACAAATCCTATGAACCAAGTAAAATTATTTTATCTGATAAAGGGACGGGCTTCACCCAATGTCGAACATGGGCATTCAGATCAAAGATTTAAGGCAAATTTCCAGAGGCAAAGATCCCTACACTTCCATAGCAGAGCTTTAAACTTGATCTAGAATTCGAACAAGACATGGTGAAGCAGAGGATGTTAACAAGAAACAAGGGAAAAGTACCCACCAAAGTGATACTCCTTATTTTGTATGAGCCTGCTTATACTTAGACAAGTAACGTGACATCGAAAATTGAGAGATCATTTGAACCTTTACTCAACAGTTGATCCAGCAGTGGCCATGGAATTTCAATCACATGGAACGTACTGCTAACACAACTTTGAATACAAATAGTGGACTCCATAACTTAAGGCAGTTTTTCCCAAACTCAAACACACTGAACGTATAAAAAATGTGACCAAACTCCAATTTTGTTCACCCTCCTTAAAAGAGGTTGAACATTACTCTCCCTCTTATTGATTGAAATGGTGTAGGTCTCACTCCTGCAGTACAGTTTTTGGTAAGCATGACATCACTTTGTGGTGGAATCCACATTATTTCAACCAATAAGGAGGATAATATTCAGCCTCTTAAGTGGAGGGTTAACAAAATTAAATTCACTCCAGAACCTAGGCACTTCTTTTAAAATCTCCCACTTATGATAGGAATAGATGCCGATGATAACACAGCTCATGCTTACATCTAGAGACTTTAGACAAAGTTGGCAAATATACAAGGCATTCCTCTGTGGCTCATGATAGAAACAATCATACTCCAAGTTGGCATACCATGCAACAGCTACCATATGACCAAGCCACGCCACACATCTCCTAAGATCTTATATTTGAACCTTAGTTGCATGAAGCAGGAGAGGGTGCCGGAGCGGAAGCGGGGGCGGTAGCGTGGGAGCAAGGGAATATAGAAGCTCCCAATGTTGGGAGTGTGAGATTAGCGTGTACATATTGTGAATATAATGTAGCATAGAGTATTCACTTTAAAAGTACAATCATTTTAGGAAGTAAAAATATGGCCCAAGTCCTCCATAATTGTAAGAAATGAGCTAGTGTTACAATATAGTATGATTTTCTTATCAAGATATCATGACTTGAGCTAGATATATGAGTTCATCAATGACCAATTAATAAGCCAAGTGATAAATCCCTGTTTTTCTATACAAAGATCATACAAAAGCTCCCATCTTTGTAAGGAGAGGGCTCCCGCCAAGCTCCTTAGTTGGGAGCGCAAAAGCGGGTTCCCAAGGTGGGAGAGGCACCAGCTCTCTGCATCTAAGATTTGAACAATCATAACTGCATCTCCGTGTCTAGTACCAAGTTGGCATACCATTCACCCATAAGTGAAGCTTCTAAGTCCCAAATGACAGGGAAATACAGGTCAAAGAAATGTTGATAAAAACGTACACAGTAGTCGGCATCTTCTTTTCATAAAGGAGAACATACTATTAAACTGACCCTTAGTTGCAGGAATCGCGTGAAGTGGACGTGCTCCCCCACGAGAAACGCGATTCTGCATTTCTCGCACGGAATTGCTACGGGAGCGTGTTTCTTCTGAAAGGGATCACGTTACTGAGGGGTCAGGAGCTTACGGTTCCTTCCCGTTGCCGTAAATTGTAGATGTTGTTCGCAGAAGAAGAGGAGAGAGAGAGAAAGAGAGAACCTGTACCTGGTTCGGCGGAGAAACCATAGCGAGGAAGACGAACATCAAGATCGTAGGTGGAAGACAATAGTTTCTCAACCTTTTCATTTAGGGTTTCTTTCTATTATTCTTTTGGTGCAAAGTTGGGCCTAATTATTCTTGTTGGGCTACTAATGGACTTGTGTATTGGGACAAATATCTTAGCAATTATAATTCTTTCTGGGCAATAAAACTAATTTTTATGGGCTTTTATTATCCTTTAATGACAACACAAGAATCAATCACCTTGTTTGGTTTGCATTTTTGAAAGTTATTTTTGATGCAATGAATGGAGGGAGATAAAGAGAAAAAGGTATTGAGAAAAGTGTAAAAAGGAAAATGAGATGACTTGAGTTGTGAACCAAACAAGGCGAGTGTATTTTTCATGCATAAATGGTGTCTGAGAGTAATTTTTTCCCCTTTTCTTTAAATGAATAAGAGAGAGGGAAAGGGGGGGGGGGGGGGGTGGGGGGGGGAAGAAGAAGCACAATAAATGAATTTTGATGGTAGTTGAGAAATATATATTATAGATATACGAGGCGGTTCCGGAAAAAAACCTCTAAAAAAACATCTCATAGTTCCTGATCGAATTTTGATAATCTGAACCGCTCAATATAATCAGAACGTGATTTTAAGACTACCTGCGAGAAATTAGCAAAAAAAAAAGACCGAGAAGGATTTCATCTGAACAGTTTTTTATTGAACTTTATTGAATGGTTCAATAAAAAACTGCTCAAATCAAGCCCTTCCAAGTCATTTTTTTTGCCAATTTCTCACGTGCACCCTTAAAATCACAGTTTGAATACACTGAGCGGCTCGGATCATCCAAATTTGATCAGAAACTATGAGATTAAGATTTGGGGGGGTTTTTTAGGGGTCCCCGGAACTGCCCCAATATATATAATATAAATTATATTAAAATTAAAATATACATAGCTACTCCCAACCTAAGAGCTTCTAGCTACCTCCGCTCCCCTGCCCCCACTTCGTTCAACTAAGGACTAACTGATGCAAACCAAATCAAGGGATAGATTCATAAGAGAGAGAAATCCCAAAATGGGACACAAGGAGCAAAAGCTCTATATATTCTTTTATCAATACATCAAAAAAACTAACTAATGAGGGCACAAGACACCTATTTATAGAGTCAAAACCCAACACACTAAAAATACTAAAATAACGACAATACTCCTCAATCCTACTGCATCACTGACCTACCTAGCACAAAAGATGGGAGTGATTGGACTTACTACTAAACTCTTTCAATAACCTGAAGTAAGTGCTTCTCTAATAACTACATTCACTCTAGAGGTGAGATTGGAGACCCAAAAGTCATAGATGGGTTGGTCCAAGTATTATTTATGTATCTTGATATGACGTTAAGACTTTAGCTCAATCTAGATGTCTTTCTTCCTCTCAATCTCTCAATCTAGATGTCTTCCTTCCTCAAGTTCGAATTATAAGTTAAAAAGGAAAGAACTAATTTTCAAGTCAATGCTACTTGGAGGAGTTACCACTAAGTTCATGTTTAACTATTCAATGTTTTTTAAGGTGACAAGACTGAGAATTCCCCGAACTCTGAAACTCTCTTTCAATGCAATCCTGAACTTCGTCACCATTTTTATGAACACTTCCTATGCAACTATTGCCAACTAAATGCTCCTAGTCTTCGTGGTCGTTACTCGTTACCCTCTTCCTTCTAGCTAAAATTTAACCATTTCAATAAGGACAGAAATGTAAAATGTCAACATTGAACAAGTGTGCATACAATTTTCAATAAGGACGGAAATGTAAAATCTCAACATCGAACAAGTACGAATACAATTTAGACAATTACCTCACTCTAGTTTTTGCAATTAGGGTGAAAAAAGAGGACCTTAAGATTTCAGAAAGCAAGGGCATAAGCCAATCAACAGAGCATTTCAAAGATTCTCTTAATTAATTGAACTAATGAAGCAAAAGACCACTTTGACCATAAAAGCTATTCTGTCTTGAACCCATCTACCACTCCGCAAACCACACTAACGCAATCCCCATAATTTAATTTGTATTATATTGTAACGACAAACTATCACGAAAAGGGAAAAAAATAAAAAATAAAATAAAAAAACATAAACTACCGTAACAGAAACCAAACGTCCTGTTCAGCCCCAGAAACATAATTTTCTTCTCCTAATACCAACTGTCATCAACTTGTTTAGTCACTGTCACCATGCATCTGAAAAATAATTTCTCACAGAAAATAGTACTTTAAAAATTCATATGATGAGGTCAGCTAAATGCCACAAAAAGTAACAACACAAGGTTATACGAAATAATGCTGGCAAAAGTGGACCCCAAAATAATTACTCCCTCCGTCCCCATTTGTTGTGCCTATATTGACTTTCCCTTAATTCAAGGAACATTATATTAACGATGATTTTTTTGTCAATTTTACCATTTTACCCCCTTGGCAGTATATTAAAATCATCTAAAACATAAAAACAATTGAACCAAAATCCAATTTGTTATCCTGTCATGTCATTGAGTTGAGAAGGGGACCTAAATTTTGCCCACCGTTTTTGCTCCACACTGTGTCCTTTCAAATCAGATTTAAAATTTGAAGTTCGAACCTTTTAAAATGTAAAAGAAAATGAGGGGTAAATTGGTAATATGGACATCCAAAAATGGAAAGTTTTAAAACAACCACATCATTTTGGGACATTCCAAAAAGGAATAAGGGAATAACAAAGTGGGACAGAGGGAGTACAAAGGATGCAGCTTGCAAACCTCAAAGATATATGTAACACAATGTAAATCAAACCGAACAAGATGCATCACTACATAACTTACACATGTCTATGCATATTATGTTATTAAAAAAGTTGCCCCAATCTTCGGGACGCAACATGGATCTATTTCTTGGTTATATTTGTCACCTTGTCTTGGTTATGAGTGGATCCATTTCTTTGTTGCAATCCTCATGAATTTGTTTCCAGTTTAATTACTCATCCATCTCAACAATTTTAGTTTAGCTACACATTGTTAGAACATTTTTCTTAAACACTGCAAGGGTTTTAAACTGCCTCCCGAAGTAATAGGGCTATTTTCCCGAGTTCCTTAGAGAGAGTTGAAGTTACGTGACCTATTGGTCATATATCGGTCATAATAAATCTTGGCACATATCAATACTGGAGGTCAAAAATTCCAACACATAAAGGCCGATCACAAAAGGACAACAATATATCGAAAGGCTCAAACTCATAATAAGCTAAATAATACAACAACAACAACAGATTATAATAAGCTAAATAATCTGTTTGTTTTTTGCGGATTGAAACTGTATCACATACAAATATCCTAAAACAAACGATATTCTCCTAAATGTTCCTTGAGAGATCTTTTATGCGCTAAAACTCATGCACAAGGAAAACAAGTAAAAAATTAGAAAAAGATTCGATGTCTTGAAAATATGTTTCTAAGCGTGAGACAACAAGATTTCATATAGCTCCAATCTTCTTTTTTTACCCAAAGACAATACGATATTATAGAACAAAATCACGAAGCCTTTATAGACTCTCCTCTGATTATTACAACTAACACCACTACATATAATTAATCTCTCGTCTACAGAGTGCCCTGTATAGTTGTCAGATTCACATATTGCACACTAAATAACCATTAATCGAGGGGAAAACAGAAGGTTTGGGCAATTAACACAACTAGCAAATACCTTGCAAAAAAAAACACCACGCAAATTGTAATTTGCATAAAGTCAATACATACCAAGCCCAAAACCTGCAAAAGCTATGCGTCATTTGAACCTCTGTCCTCCCTGCAAAAGGAACAATCTCTTATATCTATGGTAATGACTTGTCAAGTGGACACCATTTAGATGCAAAGACAATACAACTGTTGGCCTATTGGTACTATATGAAACTAATCACATACGCTTGAGAGATGAAAACCAACCCTATAAGTCTATGTCACCTCTACCCTATCAGCATAAAGAAATTACTGTGTCAAACCTTAACACCAAAACATGTCGTGGGCCAATATTCAAAACCCTGGCCAGAACATTCTGAAGTTCAGCCCCAAAACTCCCACATATTAACAGGTACCAAGCTCTAAGCTCTTCCTCTACCTCCAAAATTAAACCCAAACAACCCAAAATGTGACTGCTTTCCAGGCCCATAAAACCAAAAGTTCTTAGAAGTTTGCAAGTTTGAAAACCAATTGTATTTTGTGTACAGTTTGTCTCTGAACAATTTACGCCCCAAAAATAAGAGTTAAGTCTTCATATATGCTCAAGATTGCGGAGTGTTCTTCACTCCTACTTCACCTACATCATACATCAAAGAAGCCTGAAACATTCTTAGCTTAGATATATCAACCCAATCTACAACGCCTAAATATGATATTTACGAAAGTTGATAAAAGCAGTAAAGGGCAAGATGTCTACTTACATTACCACTGCATCAAGGATCCGCGATGGCGGCTGAATAGCATAAGCCTTAGCAGACCTAACAGCGGCATTGAAGCATACGTCTTCACCACCTTGGAAAACAAGATCAGAGATACTAAACTTGACGCAATGCAGCAGGGTAGCCTGGTGTTCACCGGAGAAATACTCAAGGCAGAGCAAAGAGAACTCGTTGCCAGCAACATGATGCACTGTTGGATAAAATAATTCAACATTGGGTGGCATCAGGGAATCGCGGGGCACAACCTTGTCCAGGTCCTTTATACACACTGAGTAGGACCATTTATCCATCACGTCATATGCATGAAGTTTGCAGTCATAAAACCAGAACAACGTGGTGTTGAGTGCCGCCGGCTTCACGTTGCACGGAATGTCAAGAACCATCTTATGATCCCAACGTTCCCATCTACCGTTCCCCACATAATAAGTGTAAAAAAAATCATCCTCACATGAACCAACTAGGATTTTTCCATGGTCAGGTAAAGCAACAGCAAACAAACCATACGCTGTAGGCAATTGTGAAGGTGGAGAGAGAGAAGACCAGCTACCTGATTTAGTGTCAAATACTTCAGCCCACGGTCTCGGATCGGGATCGGGACCATCAATCCCCTCGAACACAAAGATTTTACCGTCGACCACCACTGTACGAGGGAAGAACCTACCAATGCGCATCGGAGGGCGTTTCTTCCAGGGGGATTTCGTGGGAAGACGGCAGGTGGTATCAAAAGTATAGAGCAAGCGCACGGGTCGATAAACACTCCCGGGTTTGTATAAATACTTGCTGGGGGGATCACCGCCAATACAATACAGCTTGTTGTCCACCGCAGCAAAGCCGCCGTGCAAAGGGACTTTTGCCGCCTCTATCGGAGTGAGAAACTTCACAGTGCCGTCTTCTCCTCCGGAGACATTTTCCTCATTAATGGCCATGGAATAGAATTCCATTTGGTAGTCACCTGGTCCTTTTCGAGAGAGAGCTCGAACGTACACTTGATGCGGTCGGGACGAGGAAGATGCTGGAAACATGATCGATTCGCGAAGAAGATTGCAGCGATTCGATTTGTGTAGTGTTTAATTTTTCTCTCTCTAGTCTAGGGTTTCTCAGAAATCCCCTTATTTAGCAATTGAGGATTGACTGGAGTATTTATGCAGAAAACCGCACTCTGTTTGAACCGCCTCAAATCTTCGGGATAAATTCAAAGTAACCCCCACAATTTTGACCTCAATATCTAGTAGGGACTCAAATTATGAAAAAATTCAATTTTACACCTAAACTTTCCTTTCGTTATTCAAATAGACTCCTCCTATCTAAATCCGTTAAATTGGTTACGGAAATTGCTAACAGAGGTCATTTTCCGTGAAATGTTGACTTGGTGCCCCACGATTAATCAATGTGCGCGTAAACTAGTGTGATCACTTGAATTAATATAAAGGGAATGACTTCGGTGTCCTCGGTCATTTTGGGGACACCGTAACGTTTGGCATAACAAAACCATTATAAGCATAACTAAATTCATTACAAGCATAACCAAAACCATTATAAGCATAACCAAAACCATAACAAGGCATAACTTGGTTGGTTATGCCTTGATTGATTTTTGGTTATGCCTTGATTGGTTTTTGGTTATAACTTGGTTATGCCATGTTATGGTTCTATTATACTTTTAATGATTTTTGTTATACTTGTAAGGGTTCTATTATGCCAAAAATTACGGTGTCCCCAAAATGACCGGGGACCGGGGACACCATAATATAAAATTGTATAGTGCGTAACTTTTGCAGTACAACTACTAGGCCTTGTAGGCAACATAAACAAGCATTTTTGGTCCACTATTTGACTATTAATTTACGATACCATACATCAGGTAGTTATGAAGAATACACGCTTCCTCTGGTTAAAAGTTCTATTTCACAACAGCAAAGATGGTTTTGGTTCCCCGACAAATAACATGAAGAATAACGCGTGATTGACCAGAAAGGTGCTAAACAAAGAAGCATAAAAATCCCAATCTCATATGACTCCCCCCTCACTTGTTCTGGTATATATGTCCAATGACATTCCATTGTTAATACAAGATAACAAATCCTACGAACCTGGTAAAATTATTTTATCTGATAAAGAGACGGGCTTCACCCAATGTTGAACTTGAGCATTCAGGTCAAAGATTTAAGGCAAATTTCCAGATGCAAAGATCCCTACACTTCCACAGCAGAGCTTTAAACTTGATCTGGAATTCGAACAAGACATGGTGAAGCAGAGGATGTTAACAAGAAACAGGAAAAATACCCACCAAAGTGATACTCTTTATTTTGTATGAGCCTGCTTATACTTAGACAAGTAACGTGACATTGAAAAATGAGAGATCATTTGAACCATTACTCAACAGTTGATCCAGCAGTGGCCCTAGAATTCTAATCACATGGAACGTACTGCTAACACAACTTTGAATGCAACTAGAGGACTTCAGAACTTAAGGCAGTTTTTCCCAAACTCCAATGCGGTGGGGTCGATTGGATGCGTATCCGTTGGGTGTATGAGGCAATCCGGGTGTATTGGCTCTTGATTTGACAGGTTTTGCTCCGTTTTGGATCATCTTTTCCTCCTTTATATCTTTATCCCCGTCTTCGTTAACACCGGCTACTGGGGAGTAAATTATTGCGACCTCCGGAGGTAGCAATAACTAATCCGGTGCAATACAGGGGAAATCTTGCCATTTTTGCCCTCCCTAATACCCCTCTTCATCTCCTTTTCGCTTTATCTCCTCTTCACTGTACAAAAATGCAGAAAAACCCTCGGTTGTGTGGTGCGATCCATTGCACGCATCCTTGCGCAATTCTGGTATGATTTACACCTTGTCTTGATTTCGATTTACACTATCATCTGGTATTGGTTTTGATTTTGATTTTAATTTGTGGTTAGGACTTCGATTTGAGTTCAATTTGTTGGTAATCAAATTTTATACCCAGAAAAGAGCAACTTTTAACCCAAAAAACAACATGCAAACCAGAAAATAGAAGATCAATGGTATTTTTGGTTAGGGTTTCCCGATATATGGTTAGAGTTTCCAGAAAAGTTTCTTTTACTAGTATTGGATTTCATAGATATATCTATATGCCTGGAGAGTCTTAATTTCAAGATTTTGATTTTGTATGGAGGGAAGTACGATAAAATCATAAAATGGATTTGGTTATTGGACTTGCAAACTAGGGAAATAATCACTGTACAAAAATGCAAACTAGAGATGTTACTAAAAATGCAAAGCAATTTACTTGATAAACCTCAAAGTGAAGAGGCAATGGTTGCAAGCATCTGGTTTATGCTGGATAAACAATTTGAACAAATTACAGAGAACTTGATTTTGATGGATGAGCCCCGTGGTCGTTATGATCCAGGATACCCAATGAACTTGCATTAATATGTCCATGTTTCAGATGCTCGAACTGTGGATATGGGTTTTTTTATTTATCCGCTACTGTGGACATGCTCATTAGACTTTTTTTGGACAACTGTTGTCTGTGTCTTGAAGTTACATTTTGTGCCAAAATTCTCAATGAGACAACTTCTATTGTGATGCCGGTAGCACGTGTCTTCTGGATTATACTAGACTTCACCTTCTTAGCTCTATAACGGAGGACACAATAGTGGGTAAATAAGTAATTAGAGCTATTTCCGTTTGACCAAAATAAGAAACCCGAGGGCTAGTTGTAGCATGATTATTGAACACCACATGGCACAAGAACTTTGTAATGGTTAAGTAATTGACAACTATGGAGTAATGTTGTAAGTAAGAATTTTGTGATGGCTGATGATGACATTGTCATGTATTCCTACTTTACTTTTGTTTACCCAATTTATGGCAAACATGGTTAAGTAATTGCAATTGTGTTAAATGACAGGTTACGGGTGATTCGGTACCCCTAAAAGGGCAATGATGAAGCAATTACAATGTAAATGAAGGTAGTGCCTTGGCGAGGTAACTTTTGTTGTAGCCATGAGTACCCTCATGTTTTTCCTAATACTTTTCTGAGCCCACTGGACAACTTGCTAAGTTGCACTCCAAACTATAGTTTTGGACTTGGTTTTCTGTGCACCTTTACTGCAGTTTGAATGAATGGCTACTGCTGTATTTTTGTGTGTTTAAGTGCAGTGTGTGCTGCTGTGTTCTCTCAATATGTGTGTGTTTAAGTTAGACAGGTTTTGCAGCCCACTGGAGAGCATGCTAAACTGCAGAAAATAGCATGCCAAACAGCAAGGGGTTTGTGTGTGTGACCTGTTGGTGCAGGTTTGTGACTAAAATGCAGGTGTGTGTGTGTGTGTGTGTTTAATGGATTGAGCAAGCACTGTGTATGTGTGTTTGAGAGAAAACTGAGTGTGTTTGGAAAACAACATGAAAATCTGGACTTTTGTGGAAAAGCATGACTCTGTGTGTTTGGGATATGCAGTGGTGTTTGTTAGCATGCTATTTTCTGCTATTTCTGAGTTGAGCAAAGCTGAGCCAAATTTGATTTAGAATGCTATTTTCTGCTGTTACCATGTTGTATTTCTGCAGTTTCAATGCTGATTTCTGGGTTTGGAAGCTGTTCTCTGGATTTAGAAGGCTGTTTTATAAGTTAAGCATGATGTTTTCCGCAATTTGCATGCTCTTTTCTGGGTTTAGCAGCCTATTAATTCTCTGTGCTGGTGCTGGTGTGCGTGCTGGTTTGTGCCTTTTATGGGTTTTGCAGGCAGTTTTCGGCAGTTATGTGGCTTTAGCATGCTGTGTGTGCTGCTACTGCTTTAGGGGCTGTGTGTATGTTGAAAAAATAGACTGTTATTTGTTGATAGCAAACGGTGATGCTCTATTTGTGTCCAAACTGGGTGTGAGGGTGCAGCAAGTGTGTGCTACTGTGATCCAGCAGGTGTGCGTATGTGATGGAGAGGTGTTGTGCTTTGGATTCCCAGTTGCTATCCTTCTTTCTTTTTTTCTATTCGTCTAAGGATGTTCCTGAGCAGGTGCTATGTAATATTTCTACCAGTAGATGATGGGAAAATTTCTTCTTTGATACTGCCTATACCCTGCCACAACTATCGAGCGTTCCAAGTTTGCAAGGCTCGGGCATGGGAAGTAGGTGATCTAATCAAAACCTAAGTGGTGATGTGGTTGAAAGCGAAGTTTGATATTAAGATCTACACAATGGAGGATTTTAAGGGTTATTTAGATGGTATTTGAAAGGTGAAAGTGTAATGTAGCTTTGAGGTGTTTCTTTTCATCCAATCATTGGTTGGATGAGTGTTTTCTGTTTTCTTTAGCACAATTAAGCTTCTTTATGCCTTTTGCTTTCCCCCTCGATGTACCTCTTTCAAGTTATATAAAATGTTTCGTTTGCCGAGCAAAAAAAAAAGAGTTTTGCAAGGCTCTGGATGTTGAAGAATATTATGTGGATTGATAACTTGCTCTCTCCAATATCATTGAGGCGTGTCCAGACCTCTTGAATGGACACGAGTTGTGATCAGTTTAAATAGAATTTTGTTCATTTGTAACATGTTATTTGTTAAAGAAATTTTTAAATTTTAATTTATTTGTATGAATTTCTTGAATGGACACGAGTTGATTTCTTGAATGGAATTGAGTTGGTAATTTTGATTTCTTCATAGAACAAATCAAAAAAAGTATGAAATTTAACCTTCTTTTTTTGTAAGGAATAATTTGGACTTGGAATGAATAAAGGATGGAGCCATGCCTCCTATTTATTAAAAAAATAAAAATTAAACATTCAAAAAATAAAATTAGATAGGCCATTAATCCAAAAAAAATATATATATATATATATATACACACACACACACACACACACACACTTACTAACCATTCATAAGAAGAAAATTGGGTATGCCAACAATTCCACAAAAAAAATAAGCTTAATAACCATTCAAAAGAAGAAATTTGAATATTCACCTTTCAACAAAGAAAATAAGGTAAAAAATAAACTTAACATTTTACATTTCATAAAAAAAGTAAAAAAAATATAATAAAGCACTTAAAAAAAGATTTTTTATATATTAAATAATATATTAAATTATTATATTAATTAACTAAATTATTATTGATTATTTGTGAACAAAATTAATCAAAGTTGGAGGCCAAGTCTTTATATAGTTAATCAAAAATGAATAAACTAATTTAACACTGCATAAGCACAAATGAGTCATTTGACAGCTTTTTACATCATACACTTTCCTTACACACTCAATTTATCCTCCATTCAAATCAAGTATTATTTTATCTCCCTTATCTAATACGTCATTCAAATTATCTACTTTTTAATACACCCTCTATAAATGTTTGTTACATCAATGTGGATCCTCCATTGTTAATTAATACCCTGTATTATTTTATCCTCATTCATAAATAATACACCCGAAACACATACGACATCCAATTGGGCCAATGTATAGAAAATGCGACCATGATTAATCAATACACTTGTAATCAAAGAACAATGGGCGGTGAGCCGAGGCATGTATTGAAATTACATTATTGCCCTCTAAAGCTTTTCCTTCTATTTGGTCCTTGCATGTGTTAGTCCCGGAGTGGGTTTGATATTTTGCGTTATACCTGCAAACGCATGAGAGCGAGAGAGAAACGAGGTACTTTGTTTTCGGATTTCACTGGAAACTGCTTTTACCACAATTTCCGCAGTTTTTACTGGATGCCGAATCCCAATTTCAGCCGTGTTTTGCGTTGCTTGGTCGACAAGCTGGAAGTATTGATCTACTGTTTTAGCGGCTGTTACCGTCCTTCATAGGAGAAGCCCATCACTTATTGCTTCAATTCTATGTTCATTAGGGCTCCAAGCTAGAAATCGCGTGGTTTGCTCTGATTTGGGATTTCGATTTTGCAGAGGTAAAATCTGTTTGTGGATGCTTTTGGACATTGATGGGAGATGAAATCGTCCAATTTCGTAAGCCACTCCTGTCCCATACGTTTTACTTTTAGGACTTGGGTTTTGTAAGATCTTGCCGTAATGTGTGATCTGATTGGTGACCAATACAAATACAAATTGCTATTGTTGCTCTGTGACCACTTCGTAGCAGATTAAGCCCCCGTCTATTCATATGTGAGGTAAGGAAAATTATGGGTTAGGTTTTTCGTTTCGGATTCTACTCATGTACTGGTAGAGTAAAAGGAAGTTATTTACTTGTAGATCGGAATTTTGAGATTATTTTTTCGATAACTCAAGGGTATAGGCTAGCTTATGCGCACCTCAAATAATTCTAGGAGTTCGAGATTGTTTTCTTATTTCAAATGAAATTTGCGCGCCCCTAAAAATAATGGAGTTAGACTCCGGCGTGGTTCGTTTGGTAAGACGTCATCAGTGAGTGTATTCAATACTGTTGCCAAATTATAGTTCTAAAACTTTTTTTTTTGACCTGCAATTTCAATTTAATATCTCATGAACCATGCCTTAATAAGTTTATGTGTTATAGTGCATCCTTTATTGTAGTTCTACTCATCCTTAGTGCACATCCTCTTTAAATTGATTCTTTATTGCTTAACATGTTATGAAGCATAAGTGGACTTGCTTGTGGAAACTTTTGTATATGTTATCAAGCCTTGTTTCTCTCTTGGTTGTATTATATTGGACAAGATTGTCTTCTCAAATATTGCCTTGTAAGGACGAAAGACACATATAATTCCATGGGTTGGTGTATTGTCTATAGACTCATGGTTGTCGCTCTTTGCAGGCATATCTACTAGCAGATCCTAATAGTACAAGATCATATCTCTTTATTGTGTCTACTTTTCATAATATGAAGTGCATTCTTAGCCCAAGATGATGAAGAGGTATCGATACTTCCTTGAATCCCTTCACTTGGCATGTTTTGGTAATTGCTGATATGAGTTTGTATAATTGTGCTTAAAAAGTTCCCTTCTAACTTTGTAATTGTTATTCACGAGCCATTTTCTATTACTTTGGTACTTTATTAGATTCCGCTGGAAAATTGTTACTCTTATTTTGGTTCATGCTTTTTCGCCTTCATTTGCTGCACCAAATTGGGTTTCATGTCTTCTGTATTCATCAATTTAATTGAGTCCTATTACACATAAATTATTCAGGTGGTGGTTGTGGGAAAAGAATGTGCAAGAGATGCAATACAAAAAATGTAAGATATGTTTTCCTTAAAGGCTTTTTCTCGGATTGCTTTTTCTATCTACTTGTGTTTCATATCGTTCTCTAGCTTGAGTTTTGAAGTTTATTTGTTAGTTGCGCATACCTTCCAACTTGTACTGGCCCATGTTAATTGAAATTCCCTCTCCTGCTATGATGAATAGAGAGAATATATACACAGCCTAACATAAAGATCTCTTTCAGTGCATTAAAGGAGCACGAACATAAAAGCAGCAACAACAACTAACCTTGAACTGGCTGCTCAGCTTCGTCCAACAACTGAGTGCTCAGAAAATGCCTACAGATGAAATCTACGCAGTAGAAGATTCTGTTTGCTTTTGAAAATGCAAAATTAAAAGCTTCCAAAGGATTCCATACATTTAAGAATAGGCACATCTCATTTTAGTATCAATAAATTAGTAACTAAATTTGAGTTACTTACCTTGTGAACTTGTCAAACCTTGTATCACTATAGCCTAAGATATGACTTGCAGTTTTTTGGTGCAAGAAAAAAAAAAGAACACAGACAAGGCTTCTAAACTAACAGTTGCATTGGTAGAAATTCATCAAGGCAAGGCTTCTAAAAGAACATAGGCAAGGCTTCTAAACTACCTATGGGTGCTAGGCCATTCCCACCTTGTTCCTTGTTAGTCATTGTTCACTCACTGCTGCAGGATCATTGCTGGCTCCTTGGATGAGACTACCTTTATGGCTTCATCCTTTCATTTCTTTGAATTCCATAAACTGCAGTCGATTTTTAGGAGGCACTGTAACATTCTTTACTAAAGTCTTCACCATCTGGATTTATTATTGCATATCAATTTTACAATTCGATCTGCAGGATGAAACTGAGAGCCCTAACCTTATGGGATCAATTCACTGATCATGAAGGTAAGGCAATGGCTGACCTTGCAGGGCTATTCCCTGTCATTCTTGGTACAAGGATGAAAGTCAATACTTCCAATGGTAATTTTTTCCCAAAACACAAGCTCCAAAAACGATTCAGATTATCTTTCAGCTAACAATTAATTCCAAATATTAAGGTATCAAGCTAGTGACCAGAGGCTCTAGCACTTTTTGCTTCAATCCGCCACTTCCCGAAGCCAATGCACTACACATCTGTTAATAGCATTTAGATAGAGAACATCTCAAAAAACTACCCCATACTAATCATTTTTTTTTATTTTATGCAGGTGTATGGGAAACTCAAGTGCCATTAACAAGCTCCGCATTCATGACATGAACGGACAAGGCACACCACTTCACTGCCTCACATCACGTGGGAAAGACATCATTAAAATCAATCAGCTTCCAACTATTATCTCAAAGGTACACTTCTTCCCATGAACACACAACATTTGAACCTAGCTATAAAAGAAATTAATCGTGCCATTCATTTAACTTATATATTCTTCTCTAAACATGACTCCAATACAGCAAGCAGTGGATCCAACCTATCTGCAAAGTAACTGACACGGAACAGAACTTCTGGTACATGTCGTTCTCTAAATGCCACAGGGGAACAGATGCAATAGCTAATATTTTGTTCTGGTGCAATCACTGCAAGGAAAGAGAGGAACCAGTGCCACAATTAGTCCCCTTCAAACGCATAACTTATTATTGAATCCCATGTGAATTTCTTAACAATTGCAGATTCAACGTCGAACTTATGGACAACACAGGCTCTATTGTCGCTACAGTATTTGCACCTGTCGCAGAGAACATGTTCAAAATCACAGCTCAATACCTAAAGGATAACATGGATGAGGTAATTCAATTTCCAGTTTGAAGTTCCATAAAATAACTTCCAAATTACATGAATTTTTACAAAATCTAGAGTATCCTATCCATCGTTACAATGGAAAAGCTTTCTGAAGGCATTGAGTATGTTGTTCGCATTCAGTCGTTGAACTTTAGCTCCTGCTAGATAACGCAGTGCGTGTTTAACATACATGAGTATGATCTCATCAGCAACATCAAAACAGATGATGAATATTGCTCAGGAGATGCTTCAATTCTTGAATTATCTAGCAAGAAAACATGCCGCAGGCAACTATTTATGCCTGAAAGCCTAACTATTGCTGTGAATGATGATGATCTGCTGTTGGCGATTGCTTTCATGAAGAGAAGCAAGCGCAGAACAATCTTTTTGAGAAGCTAATCTATTGCGTGTAGCTTACTACTAATATCTTAAGTGCTATGGCTCACTGATTCTATGCTTTGTAGTTTCTTGAAGCTTCAGTACTACTTAACTTAATGGCTCTTAAACCAGAGATGTCCAAAGATTTATCTGAATTGATTAGTTATGTTGACTACGACATACCAATCAAAAAGATAATCCCTTTTTTGAGTTGGAAGCACTATCTATCTTTTGTATCCAATTATGCATAACTTATATTTGATTTGGTATGATATGATATGATATTGAGATCCTATCTCTTTTTCTTATGTTCATTTGTCGTCATCTACATTATGTTTTGGATTCCTACTACTGGATTGCTAGGATACAAGTAACAGTTCTATTGCACTTTTGGGTTTCCTGTTTTGAAAACTCTCTGGAACTATATTTTGACAAAAAAAAAATGGTGCTTCATGTTCAATTTCTTTATGCGTATTTTGTTTTAGGGTTTGATGTAAGGTTCAGGAATTGGAAAAAAAAAACTGCTACTAATGATGCAAGTTATCTATGGTGGATATTAATAGAAACTTTGTTTTGGAGAGATTGACTTATGCCTTCTCTTATAAGGGGTGTGGAAGGGTATAGAAATGCTAAAGAAGAAAGGGACATATAGAGACTACGCAACTCGAAATGATTCTTGGGTATTTGGTAGTCCTAATTTTTGGGCACTATTTTCATCTACATTTTAACATGACTGATTTAATGTATGATTGGGGAACTGAAAATTGTGAGGAATGTCTTAGGTTGATTACGTTGGTGTGATTGTTGGTAATTTAAAATAGGAAAAAGGATCAGAGGCGCAGTTTTGGATTTGCGACAATGAGTACTATTGAAGAACCTGGGAAGGCTGTTGAGATGTTCAATTGATACTTGGATGTTTTCAAGCCTATGATTGGCAATGCTCTTCTACATGTAAGCTATGTTAGCATTTTGTGCTTATGATTGTTTTTGGAGAAGGCATATTATAGTCTGTATAGAACATGTGCTCAATTTACTATCCACAATGACCCTATTGCATCTGATAGTTAGCCACATGAGGCACTTGACTCTTATTCCTTCTTTGGGACAGTTCATTTGAATGTTTGATCTCATGTGTTACAATATATTTGATAACCCTTGATAGTGTCAAGCTTTAACTGTTTGAAGTTTGGTCGAGTGAAATATTGGAAAAGAAAATAAATTGCAACGTCATCTTTTCTTTTGAATATTGTGGTTTATTACCGTTTGAAGTTTTCCATTCTCTTGTAATTGTCTGTACATTTTCCGGAAGTGATGGATTCCTTCTCATTTGTGTCCTTTGAGTGCAGCCTTTACATTCTGAAATTTAAGTGCCTCTTTAGGAAGAACTAAACTAGTTCCTCCAAGCAACAACATGAATTGCTTTATCGTTATAGTAAATGCATGCTAGGATTACAAAGGACCGACTTTTGTTTTACAAAAATTCCCAAAATTTGACGAGAATCAAACTCATGAGGAGGGGTTGCTTTGTTCCTTCGAGGGAAAAACAGGCAGTTAATGAAAATGGACCTAAAAATTGGTCCATTTCACATTACCAAATGGGCACTGCATTGTGGAGCTGCCTAGAATGTTATGCTATCTTAATAGTAGTTGGCATGGTCTTTCTTAGAGTCCTATAAATGCTGGTGGGATCTTCATTTTCTACTGTGTTGCCATGGATTCAATATTCAACCCAACCCATATTTTATCATGCATTACTTAAAGTCAGTTTAGATTGATAGGGGATGCATCTGCTTCTTTTGAAAAGAATTGTGCAAGGGGAATTCAAGAAAATACGGAAAGGATTTCGAAATTACTGGATGAGGTAAGTTGGCAAAGGCTATGTAAGGAGGGTGTTTTTCACCCTGGGATTGAAGATTGAACGCTATAAGTTTCCAATCACATGTGCTTGCTGAACTTTTTCTGCGACTATGGTCTCTCTCTCTCTCTCTCTCTCTCTCTCTCTCTAGAGAAATGATAATGCACAGTACCCTGGAAATGTATTTTGGCAAACAATGCTGGCTCATGTAGAACTTGTTTATGCGTATTTTGTTTGGGGATTGATGTATAGTAACCAGAACTTTGTCCATGCTTTACAGCAAGTAATAAAGCCATGGCCTGCTGTTTTTTTTGGTATAAAAAGTACTCTAACAGAGCTTGCTTTGTGAAGTGCCTTGGTAAATTTATGCTTAAGAGCATACATTTCTGTTAAGCTATGCACAAATATTGGTTGATTTTCTCAAGTATTCTTAGACAGTGCTTATGAATTTGTTTACGTACCTTCAATAATTATCGGCCAAGTGATGTTCGAAATAATCTTCGGCCAAAACAGTGAATCCCTTGGATTGGAACATCTAAAATTGATTTTTGTTTCAATGACCTCTTGCTATTTCTCTACTATCATCACTACGAAAATGAAAAACACTTCCCGAAATCAATTCAACCGATGAACACGCGGAAACGTGCTTCGCAGGTGCATTAGACTAGTATGTACAAACAAATTCATCCTCCTCTCCGGAAATGACTCTCCTATCACTGAATTTGTACCTCTTTTTTTTTTTAATCCGCACTGAATTTGTACTTTTTTGATCCGCACTGAATTTGTACTTCACTTTAAACCCCGTTGGTTAGTTGGCTACGTGGCTTGGCTGTTGCACGTCATCCCAAAAAACTTAACAGGGTAAATTACACTAACCTCCCTTGAGGTTTCTGAATAAGCCCCTTAAGATCCCGTTCGTTTTGGAATTTTGAATTTGGATTTGTAGGTAATGAGTGTAAAGAAGAGTAGAGTAATAATTGAAAATATAGGCAATGATTAGAGAGAGATACAGAGAAAAATGAGAGTAATAAATGAAGATAAAATGATAAACAGGATAATGATTAGAATTCAAAATTCAAAACCCAAAAAACGAACAAGGCCTTAAGGAACCGGAAGTTACAAGCCCTTTCCAGAATTTTTGCATGGCTTAATTGCAAAAACACTCCCTAAACTACCACTTTTTGGCAACTTTACCTCATTAAGTTTAAATTTGAGCAACTTCACCGCCTTAACTACCAAATTTGAGCAACTTCACCCCCTCCCCCATTTTCCGTTAAAAAAATGGACGGAGAGCAACAAAAAATTACGTACG
This sequence comes from Rhododendron simsii, assembly GCA_014282245.1. Taxonomy (NCBI): domain Eukaryota; kingdom Viridiplantae; phylum Streptophyta; class Magnoliopsida; order Ericales; family Ericaceae; genus Rhododendron; species Rhododendron simsii. The sequence continues at coordinate 139,159 of WJXA01000087.1, read as the reverse complement.
TACCCTTTTAATAAAAAAAACAAATTACATACGTACCTTTTTAAAAAAAACAAATACGTTCACATATATTATTCTCTTCCTTCGATTTTTCTGTCTCTCTCTTCAGCCCCTCTCTCTCTCTCTTCCGCATCCCAGAAAACCACCCGCACCCAAAGACCCACCCAACGGTCCTCCTTCCAGACGTCGACGATAGCGACCAGCGACGCCTGCAGGACGTCAAAGCCCGACGCCGACGCCGACCTGATTCCCCAGTGAACGACGACGACGACCTGGTTCTTCCCCATCCATCCGTAAGTTCTCTGTTTAGTTAAGTTGTTTTTGGGCCAAATAATTTGGAAGCCTGCTGTTTATTGACATGCATAAGGGCTAAAAAATTGTTGTCTGTTGTTTGTTGTTTTCGAATTTAATAAGCCCTAAATCTCTGAGTTGAATTTGAGATCTGGAATTCATTTGATGTGGGTGATTTTTGGTTTCTCTTCCGAATATTGTGTGTTTTTGGTTTATGCGGGTGATTTCTCGGTTTCCATCTACTTCGAAATCCTTCTATTGCTTCATGTTGCCCTTGTTTCGTTGGTGACTGTACCTGTAGCAGTTAATCATTTTAGGTGGTTGCCTGGTTGGCAAAATGTTACTCTAGTATACTAACAATGTTTGGTGTTTCTCTCTTTGGGTTTTCCATTTACCTTCGCTTAACTTATTAGCTTGATTTGGTGTACTGGTGTATCGGAGTTGCATAGAGCATTTTTGGTCTCTTGCGTTTCATTTGATTGATTTCTAGTTTTCTTATGTCTAAATTTAGGCTCGATGTTGAGTGAAGCAGTATTGAGGTTTATTTATTTTGTGGTAAAGGCAAATTTGAATCTTGTCCTCCCCAGGCTAAGGTCTCCAGTGCAAGGAAACAAAAGAAGACAATTTTGTAGGGGTTTTTGTGTGTGTGTGTGTGTATTTGTATATGAGGATATATTGAAGGGGATGGTTCAATGTAATGAGCTATGTAGAATATGAGAGATGTTAACATTATGACTTTGTTTGCCACTTATCAAGGAAAACATTATCATTAACTTTTAGGATTTTTGTGGTGGAGTTGTTTCTTAGTTTATGAGTTCGTTCATTTAAGACAGTCTAGCAAGCACGAAAATGGTATTGGACGGGCAAAAAAGTATTGCCTTTCTTGGCACCATTAGGAATCACTCTTCATAAGGGCTAAAAAGTGGGCTGTGTTTCCTCTTGTAGGCAATATTATAAGCCATATTATGAGCCTGACATGCAATTATACCTCTCTTGTTCTTAATCTAAGTTCTTTGTTGCACAGAAACCATGGTGGAGCTCAGGTGTACATTGTTCATACGCGTTGGTGGTAAACTAGTTTAGTATAATAGGCCACCACCCCAGAACCAAGGCACTTCTTTTAAAATCTCCAGCTTATGACAGGAATAGATGCCGATGATAACACACAGCTCATGCTTACGTCAAGAGACTCATCTGGACAAAGTTGGCAAATATAGAAGGCATACTTCTGTAGCTTGCGGATAAAAAAAAATAAAAATACTTCTGCAGCTCATGAATCGACTCCAAATATACATACAAATAAATAAAACAATCATACCATGTAACAAAAGCAAACCATGCAACAGCTACCTTGTGACCAAGCCACGCCACACATCTCCTATGATCTTATATTTGAACAATCGTTTTGTAACTGCATCTCCGTGTCCAGTACCAAGTCGGCATACCATTCAGGCATTCACCCATAAATGAAGCTTCTAAGTCCCAAATGACGGGGAAATACAAGTCAAAGAAATTTGGGCAAAGTATAGATTACCTCCCCGTGGTTAAGAGCTTTGGGACATCAGCTCCCTGACTTTTTGGAAATAGTCAATTCCCCACCTCATGGTTTTCAATATTCTGCACTTAACCTCCCTACCATTAAAAACTCCGTCTAAGTTACCGTAGAGTGGATCACACGCACATATTTTAAGACTTGAAATGAGTAAAAGTTTGGGGTGTTCCACTTTCAAAAAAAGTACTTTTTGAAAAAAGAAGGTAATTTCAAGCTTAAAAATCATGTATTTACGTAAATAATTTTCCTACCAATATAGATCTTGTTTGATAGATCCTATTAAGATCTTTTAAACAGTGCAAAAAAAATTGAAAAAATATTTTTTCATTTTCATTATATTTAAGTTTAAAATTACCTTCTTTTCTCAAAAAGTACTTTTTCTGGAAAGTGGAACAACATAGGTGGATTGAAACTGTCATAATAGAACTTGGCACATATCAATACTGGGGGTCAAAAATTCCAACACATAAAGGCCGATCACAAAAGGACAACAATATATCGAAAGGCTCAAACTCATAATAAGCTAAAGGGAAAGACTACGATACACCCTTTTATTTGGGTGTGTATCATATAAATCCTCCAAAATGTAATGAATTGTAGAGAAAATGTTACGAATCGTATTGCTAAAAAGTTACGAATCGTATAAGGTTACGAGATACACCAAAATGTTATGAATCATAATAAAAATGTTATGAATCATACTGCTAAAATGTTATGAATTCTAGAACAAAAGTTATGAAACATACTAAAATGTTACGAATGAACCTTAAAATAGGTACATATGGTACACCATTTTAAGGGGTGTGTATTGTAGACTTTTTCCTAAGCTAAATAATACAACAACAACAACAGATTATAATAAGCTAAATAATCTGTTTGTTTTTTTACGGATTGAAACTGTATCACATACAAATACCTAAAACAAACAATATTCTCCTGAATGTTCCTCAAAAGATCTTTAATAGGCTAAAAAAACTCATGCACAATGACATAACCAAAAGTGATAGGTTTTTAAAGTTAACAATATTGGTGTAAACTATGGCTTACAATGTTTTAATCAAACTTAACAACCTCCTTAGAAATAATCAAATTTTAGACTTTGGATAATCAAAACTAACAACTTTTTGTCAATAACCAAATTTAATAAATATCACATTCTCAATGAAATACGCACATCATTACAAAAAAAATGTTCTCTCTTCCATCCCACAAACCCCCCACAGGCCGCCCCGGCCCCAACCCCCCCCCCCCCCCCCCCCCCCCCCCCCCCCCCCCCCCCCCCCCCCCCCCCCCACACACACACACACACACACACATCTTTTTCAATAATGTTTTCAAAAAAAATATTTCACTGTTTTTTTTAAATTGTTTTTAAAAAAGAGTTTTCTCCCAAAATTTGTTTTTTAACTGTTTTTTTAAAAAAAATATTTTACAAAACAAATGGTTCTTTTTCAAAAAACTGTTTTGTACAAGAAAATATATTTCAAAATCTTTTCTTATATAAAAACTATTTTTTTTAAAACCGTAGTTACACAAAAGCTGTTTTTCTTTAAACTGTTTCTTTTTTAAGTTTTGAAAAAAGTTCAAAAATTATTTTCTATTTTAGATAGCTTATATTAGTCTCAAAATAATTTTAGAAAAAACTATTTCCTATGTTCACATTTTTTGTTTTTTCGTAATTTAAAAAGGTGATGTGACAACTTTTGGTTATTTAATTTTGATTATGCCATTATGGATCTCTACATTGTTAATCTTAACAATCTCGTCAATGGATAAACAAAAGCTGATGTGGCAATTTTTGACTATCCATTTTTTATTATAGCACTGTGGATACCCTTATGGGGACTCCCCATTATTTATAACGCATCCCTTACATTTCCCTCCACTCTCTCCTAACTAACTTCAACTAACTCCCTAAATCCACAGAAATACAAGAAGAATATGAAATTACAATTTAGTCCTTTGGATACACTACAAAAAAAATCACATTGGGTGACGAGTGAAAATGGTCACAAATTGCATATTTTTCGTCACAAATAATATAGGTGACGAAAAAAAAATTGTCGACTAAAGGTTGTCGAGAATACCTCCCTGGTGACGAAATCCATTTTTTGTCACCCATAATGCCTTTTGACGACGAAAATTTTCGTCACAGAAAAATCACTTGGTGACAAAAATAATTTGTCACCAATTGTGTTTTTTATGACGAAACATGTCATCACCATTGCCATAATTATTTGTCACCCATTTTCAATTTTGTCACTAATTGTGGCAAATAATTGATCAAGTTAAGCACATAGGTGACCAAAAAGAAATTCGATCCCAAAGGATTTAATTAAAAAAATAATGAAAAATAATAAAGGTGACAAAATATTTAATTTGTCGCCTAAAATTACAAATTAAAGCCAATCAGTGACGAAAGATTGTCGATCACCTACACTCTTCTTACAATACAATATTATCCTGTTCATTTCAATACTCCGACAAACAAATAAATTATACATTACCCCACATATAATAGCCAATACACATCTTTATTAACCAATATAATCATGTCCAAATTAGACATCCATTAACCACGAGAACTATGTACTCTACACCAAAATGTCCATACCCATAGGGTCCAAAGCATCAATGTCCCCATGAAAAAAACATGAAAGGTAGACCATACCATATATGTTCATCATAGTTCTGGAGAATCATTAAAATAAAAAAAGAAGACTCGAAACTTCAACCAAAAAGGAGTCGTGTCCCCATATATGTCGTGTCCCCATCGTAAAGAGGTGGAAACCCTTCTGTTTTGGGACACGACGGATCAGCAGACCCCAAACCACATATCAGCATCAGATGGAAAAGTCTCATGATTAGCATCAACAACTACATCAGATCTCCATAGATGAAGATATACCACGGCAATAATAGCAAAGCAAAACCAGAGCAGTAAGAGTCCAAAACCAGAGCAATAACAGCCCAGAAACTCCTTGATTATCAACTACAACAGAAACCAAGCTGGACAGTGTCAAAAATTAGGTTTCCTGATGGAAAACCACAGTAGCAAACAGCATAGAAATACCAAAGCAAGAGGAATACAACGTAAACTATTTGTTTTTTGATTGACTATTTGTGTCTGTCCATCTATTTTGGACAGACTTATAGGATGTAGAGAACATAAAAACTTTCATAATCTCTATAAATAGAAAACATATGCTTAAAAAGGGCACAAAAAAAGGTAGAAAACGAAACCAACAAAAATATATAGCCACTCCAGCCCAATTTTCTCATGATGAATGTAAATAGGGAAAGCATGATGTAATAACCAGCAAGTTGTTAACCGGTGAATCCTTGGTGTTTAAGAAACGCCATAACACTAGCCAAAGTCCTCCCATGTTCCTCTTTTGCCTCTACTAGCTTGTCCGTCTTATTGTTTGCTGCTTCATTTCCTTCCAGTTGCTCTTGAAGAAGAGCAATACATGTCCACGTTGATAAAAATAAAAAAATTTACAAATTAAGCAGAAGAGGCCACAAAAAACAATAGCCAAAACAATCCTAAACTTAAGAGGCACTACAAAGAGATTCAAGGATCAACAACAATAGGCACAAGGGCAAAAAAGAACACAAAAAGGCAGCAGCAAAAGCAGCAGCAAAAAAGGGAAGAAAATTAGACCTAAAACTAACACAGAAAACTATAAGGGTTTCAAGTTTAGAATGTGGTTTTTTCAATAAAATCCAAGATTAGGATGCTATAAGAAGAACCATGACCATTTTTCTAGTGAACGAGAATACCTATCATATTGGAACAACCCACTTCTTCGTTATTAAGCTTGGCCGCTGGTGGGTTGTTTCTAGCATACTCTTCCCCCCTTGTTTCTCTAAGTTTCTTGCATTTTTTTGTGCAAAATGAAGTTGTGGTTGCTCAGCCTCCGTCCACATTGCATTGCCACTGCATTTCAACATTGATAGGATCTCCAAGCAAGTCAAACTTATCCTGCAATATTTGATATTTTGAGTAATGACTTGATCGTAATTTAGGAAATTAATACCCTATTTGCAAACTAAGAAACCTGATAATTTTAGTACATTATACCCCATTAGAAGCTTAAACTAAGAGCTGCTGCAAATGAACAGCTAAAAGTTAACAAAGAACGAAATACTGAGAGGTTCCCAAATAAGTGCTCAAGTCAACAATGAATTGCAAATGAAAGATCAACTGCTGCATGCAAATGAACAGCTAAAAGTTAACAAAGAACGAAATACTGAGAGGTTCCCAAATAAGTGCTCAAGTCAACAATGAATTGCAAATGAAAGATTAACTACTGCATATCGTTTCCGACCATTTCCAAGACCTCGAGCGAGGAGGCCGAGTCTTTTAGAGCACATTAAACATATGCTGATACAACTAAAGTCTTTCAATTTCCTTTGTCAATGTTTTGAGCTTCCACCACGATTTTCCTAGGAACCTTTATTTCAGTAATATGATCAAAAGTAGCAGCAAGAGCAATAAAATCCTTAAAAACACATTCTGCAAAACACAGCAAGCGTGAGAGACGTCTTTAATGCCTGAAACTACTTTACTTGCATTGGTTAAAATATGCACAAGATGGCAATTCTGTAACACAATTCTCATATGTTTGTCTGTTTTGTTGATTATCAAACATTGTTATCACTATGACATGCTTAAAAACTATGTACAACAAAAAGAAAATCCAAACATTTAGATAGCACCTGTCCAGTCTGAGCCCCCATGCACTCGAGATGAGCCATTGACCTCTCATTAAGCCATTAAGCATACGCTCAATCTGTTTCATGAGCCCCTGCTCAATCACTTTCGTGAGCCTCTGTTCAATCTCAAAGCTTAGCCTTTGCTCAATCTCGAGTGGCCTAACATACTTGCGTAGTGATCTTGTTAAGTCCAAGACACACCTGCACCGAAGTACAACAAAATAAAAGAGAAGTCAGGTCATAAACCACAGACATTATCGAACATGACCTAAAGTTTAGCTCCACTACCCCACTTCTCCATGCCATATTGCCCTTAGCACAGCCTCGACCATGCTTCTTCATCGATGTCTCAGGAGTTGAAAAATCAATTAATAGTATGATAGTAACCTATTAGCAAGCAAATACCAAACACACATCCCAACAACTCTGTATTCTGTAATTCCAGTTAGAGCATATGGCAAAACAGAAGCAACAACCAAGAAAAGGCATTTACACAGACTAACATAGTAGCAACAGATTCCATCTCATCTAGAATATGTGTTTCCTTTAAAAAAAATAAAAAGTTGCATGTCCGGATCATCTGATGACGGTTGAGCTGGCTGTCTTGATTGAGAATAGAATTTGATACTCTATAGAGGCTGCAGTTAAACTGGACACTTGGTTTCCGTTAGGGTAGTTTATGTTTTTATATTTTTTTCCCTTTTCCCGATAGTTTGCGTTACAATATAATACAAATTAAATTATGGGGATTGCGTTAGTGTGGTTTGCGGAGTGGTAGATGGGTTCAAGACAGAATAGCTTTTATGGTCAAAGTGGTCTTTTGCTACATTAGTTCAATTAATTAAGAGAATCTTTGAAATGCTCTGTTGATTGGCTTATGCCCTTGCTTTCTGAAATCTTAAGGTCCTCTTTTTTTCACCCTAATTGCAAAAACTAGAGTGAGGTAATTGTCTAAATTGTATTCATACTTGTTCGATGTTGAGATTTTACATTTCCGTCCTTATTGAAAATTGTATTCATACTTGTTCAATGTTGAGATTTTACATTTCTGTCCTTATTGAAATGGTTAAATTTTAGCTAGAAGGAAGAGGGTAACAACCACGAAGACTAGGAGCATTTAGTTGGCAATAGTTGCATAGGAAGTGTTCATAAAAATGGTGACGAAGTTCAGGATTGCATTGAAAGAGAGTTTCAGAGTTCGGGAAATTCTCAATCTTGTCACCTTAAAAAGCATTGAATAGTTAAACATGAACTTAGTGGTAACTCCTCCAAGTAGCATTGACTTGAAAATTAGTTCTTCCTTTTTAACTTATAATTCGAACCTGAGGAAGAAAGACATCTAGATTGAGCTGAAGTCTTAACGTCATATCAAGATACATAAATAATACTTGGACCAACCCATCTATGACTTTTGGGTCTCCAATCTCACCTCTAGAGTGCATGTAGTTATTAGAGAACCACTTACTTCAGGTTACTGAAAGAGTTTAGTAGTAAGTCCAATCACTCCCATCTTCTGTGCTAGGTAGGTTAGTGATGCAGTAGGATTTAGAGGTATTGTCGTTATTTTAGTATTCTGCAAGTATCCTGCAAGCCCAAAGACTCAATCTCATGAAAGGCATCGAATAATTTACACATCGCGTCAAACATTCTACAACTTAATTTATCATCGATCATATTATCCATCTAATCCATTTTCTATTCCAATCGTTTATAAGTATTTAACCCTTATGCTCACTAGTTCTCATAGCCCAATAATTAATCACCTAGATCAACTCATCATATCCCCACATATCCAATAGGTGAAATTAATCATTCACACTTCAAGTTTTGACCATAGCCGATCAAATAACATAAATTAAAGAACGAAGTTTAAACCATTGAAAAGTAGACTTCTTCTTCTTCGAGTTGATAGGTCGTATGTCAAAAACAGAGTTCAAGTAACCTTACTACGGCCCCGCGATTGTAACTCAACATAACAGTGAAACTAGTGCAAAGGCAGATTTGGGTCAACTTTGGATGCAAATCTGTTATCGCTCGGACATACCCATGATACATGGGATGTATCGTTGGAAAGCTCTATGTGTCTAGTTTCTAACAAAACAAACGGTGCGTCATTTCGAGTCCCGAGATAGGAGTTATGGCCATTCTACCAAAGTCCGCTGGTGCTGTCAGATTCTACGCCGAAATAAGTAAAATTGATTGAAAAATCATAGCTCTCTCATCTTAAACCCAAAAATAGTGAAACCAAGCCAAAAATTGCACCACGACAAGCCCTACACTCAGTAAAAATCCCAGGTTCAGAAACGAGAGGAGATTAACCCAACAATCAAAAGAAAAACAGTTTCGCAACCATTTTCGCACCAGTCAACAAACCTGCTTTAGAAATTCACCAATTATTGTGTACTCAACCAAGTTACTTGATTCCAACTCCAATCCCTTCTTAACTTAAACGTCTTAGCTCCTGTAAAAGACCCGAAGCCACCCAAGGTGTTCAACATGCCCAGGACGTTAAAAGAAGGCAGCCACGCACAGATTCGCACATCCAGGAAACAGCTAGTATTCAAAAATTCATAACTAATTGTGTGATTATCGGTTTTGCATGATATTGGTACCGAAATCTTCATATTGAAACGTACTTTAACAGCTATGAAGACACCAAAAATTGATTCCTAGCAGAAGGGCCCCAAAAAGACAGATTACCAGAACCCACGAAATTTTCAGCAATCACTAGATTTGTTCAAGACTCAAAATAGGTTATCACGCTTGATTCTTGTACATCCAACTAACACTTAAACATGTAAAGAAGGCAAGAGATCCCTACCTCGAAGGTTAGAAGCAAGCCCGAGCATGGAGGAAACCTCAAAGTGCTCCGATCATGATTCTTCTTGGATCGATAGGAAGATCTCGTCGCGTAGAACAACTTTAGTACTTGGGATTTTTCCGAAATCTCTTTCTAAGGCGATGAAATCGAATAGAGAAGTTTGGAGGGAGGCCTGCTACTCCCCCCCCCCTACACACCCCCCCCCTCCCGGCCCCACCTCCCTTTCCCGGACTACCCCCGCCCCCCCTCTCTCTCTCTCTCTCTCTCTCTCTCTCTCTCTCTCTCTCTCTCTCTCTCCCTCTCTCTCTCTCTCTCTCCCTTTTCTTTATTTTCACAGTTTACTTTCTTTTTTTTTTCTTTTTCTTTTTGGTTTGGTTTTTTTTTTTCATTTTATTTTATTTTCTTTCTTTCCGGTTTAAATTTCTTTTTCTCTTTAATAATAGGTTCAAGTCTTTTTTTTTGGAAAGCGAGTTCAAGTCTAATTCTAGGCTTTGTAAAGTAATTGAGAGAAAAAAAAAAGTGTTTCAATTGATCATGTTTATCCGACTGTTTTATTTTTCTTTTTTTGTAATTTGTAGATTAAAAAATATAGTTACAAAAATAAGTGTTTCAATTTTCAATCCGTTTGAACAAGTGCAAAGATATTTTTTTGATCATTTCATCCTAAATGGTCGTAATAAATTTTTGGCTTCAAGGCCTTTCAATGGACACCCTAAGAGAGTCTTGAAACTAAATAATGAGTTTTAGGGTGTTTATTGAAAGACCTTAAACCAAAAAAACTATCTTTGCTCTGATTTAACTGAATTGCAAATTAAAGCACTTAATTCTTGAATTATATTTTTAAATATACAAAGGGTGTATTTATAGAAATTAAATAAATAGTTAAAAAATTAAGTGCTCCAAATTTCAATTCGTTTGAATGGGTGAGAAGATTTTATTTTTCTGATCATTTAATTCTAAAGGGTCATAATTAAATTTTGACTATAGGACTCTCGTTGATTAGCCCTAAGAAAGTCGTAGAATCAAATATCTCTTAGGACTAACCAACGAGAGCCATAGAGTCAAAATTTAATTATGATCTTTTAGAATTAAATGATCAAAAAATAAAATCTTCTCACCCATTCAAATGGATTAAAATTTGGAACACTTAATTTTTCAACCTTTAGTTTATAAATTTTTACTCTAGGACTCTCGTTGATTAGCCCTAAGAAAATCGTACAACCAAATATCTTAGGACTAACTAACGAGAGTCCTATAGTCAAAGTTTAACTATGACCATTTTGGATAAAATGATCAGAAAATTAAATCTCTCTATCGGTTCCAACTGATTGAAATTTGGAGTACTTAATTTTTTAACCATATTTTTTAATATATAAATTAAAATTTGAAAAATTAAGTGTTCCAAATTTCAATCCGTTTGAATGGGTGAGAAGATTTTATTTTTCTGATCATTTAATTATAAAGGGTTATTATTCTTTTTTTTCTCTCAATTATTTTACAAATCCTAGAATTAAACTTGAACCTATTATTAAGGAGAAAAAAATTCAAACCGGAAAGAAAGAAAAAGAAATAAAATGAAAAACAAAACCAAACCGAAAAGAAAAGAAAAGGAAAAAAAAGAAAGAAAAACAAACTGGAAAAGAAAGAAAAGAAAGGGAGGGAGAGAGAGAGAGGGGAGGGGTAGTTCCGGAAAGGGGGGGGGGAGTAGCAATTTGCGTTTGGAGGAGAGGTGAGAGGGAGAGAGAGAGAGTCGGCCAGGAGAGCAGAGAGAGAGAGAGAAAAAGGAGGTTACTAATCGGCCCCCACCCCTCTCACCCCCTCCCGTCTCTGACCCTTTTACCCCACCCACGTGCTCTCACTCTCTCTCCCCCGGCACTCTCTCTCTCTTTTGATTTTTTTTTTTATAAAATTTTAAATGTTAATAACTTTTTTTTACGTATTTTTTTTAAAATTAAATATTTTTGAAATCTACTCAACGAAACCTATTAAACGAGCCTAATATTGATAGAAAAATAATGTAAAACAGAAAATTTATATTTTTTCGTAGTTTAAATTGTCTAACGAGGTTAAAAAATGTATTTCAAATTTAAATCCGTTTGAACCAGTGGAAAGAGAAAAAAAACTTCTGATCATTTTAGTTATAGTAATCTTTTTGTTTATAACTTTTGATAGGAAAGTCCAACAACGTCCGTTTTTGTTGGAGAAGTTTTATTTTTTCTTATATTTTCAGTATATGTAATAATTTTGAAACTTTCCGACATTGGTTTTTTTCCCTTTTCCTAGTAGGGTTAGGGTTTGCATCTTATTTAAGGAGTTATAAGTCTTAGGGCTGGACAGTTTTTGATTATTAATGATTGACAAAGTGTCTAGAGAGAGTTTCATAAAAGTACATTATGGATCAGTACAATTTTTATTTTCGGATAATTGATCAGTTGGGAACGATATTGCGAATAATATTCCTTGTGGGGAGAGCAGCTCCTACGTTGGGCGTGATTACATAGCGGAATTTACGACTGACTAGGTTAGTTATTACTGTTGTTATTATACATATTTGTTACTTATTTTTGTTAATCTTGTATGCATCTCGATAGAAAGGAGGTTACTAATCGCCCCCCTCCCCTCTCACCCCCCTCCCGTCTCTGACCCTTCTCCCGTCTCTGACCCTTTTACCCCTCACCCACGTGCTCTCTCTCTCCCTCCCCCAACACTCTCTCTCTCTCTTTTGATTTTTTTTATAAAATTTTAAATGTTAATAACTTTTTTTCATGTATTTCTAAAAAACAAATTATACTAGCACCCCACGTATTTATACTAGCATCAACACCAATCACACTCACACCCCTCCACTAACAACCTTACCACATTGACCCCAAATCTCTTATTCACATCATATTTCACATTTCATTGTATAATCTCGCATTAAAATTATTAAAATAAAATACGGGTCTCTACAAGTACCAACGTAAAACTCATCACAAATTGAAGAATTTGTATGTTTTCAAAAACATTTTGGAAATTTAGAGCTTCTTGATGGGTATTGGTTAGGTGGACTATTATGGTTTTGAAATCCAAAGGATTGGTAGTCCAATAGTGGGCTTCACTAGTTCCGCTGTACAAGTGCTTTTTTATTTTATAGTTCAAATTCGGAGAATTGATTTGGAATTCCATTTCATGCCAAACCTGTGAACAAAACATGCAAAACAATAGTGCTAGGCTTTGTTTATTAGCAAAATAAAATACATCAACTAAATAAGTGGAATCAGAATTTACAACTCCTCTAAATGGATTTCCTCTAACCTTCCAATTATGACACTGATGAATAGATTCTCTCTAGTTGAAAAGAAAAACTCAAGTAAAAGAGCACATAAATCCTTTAATTTCATGGACATCAAATAACTATTTAAATAATTGAGACTCACTATGGTTTTGTAAGCTAACAATTACCCACTGGCCAACTAAAAGCACATAATCAAATGAATTTCAACACAATCGTAATGCATGGGCTCATTTCAAATTCGAAGGATAACACAACTACAATTATGATTGAGAGATTTTTTCCAAAATAAGAAGAGAAGAAGAAAATTTTCATGCTGTTGGTCCTCAAGCTACGAATCATCCGTCCTGCATTGAGCATTAGTTTTATGGCTGTATTTGATTCATGGATTTTTGGAGGGAAAAGGAAAAGGAAAACTTGGAAGAGTTGCTCTGTTCCTCCAAGTACCTAATAAACGAATGTCACAATTGAAAGAAAAGAAAAGAGAAGAATAGGAGAAAAGGAGCAAGTCTACAATTAATAGACCTACCACTGATGTTGATTACGTTTAAACCCTAAATGGGGCCTTGCACACTATTGTTAAAGAAATCATTCAATCCAAATAGTACCTAATAAACAAAGGAGTCATAAAAAAAAATTTAAATATAAAAAGAAGTTTGAAATGCTTAAGAGCATCTCTAATGGATGCATTAGCATTTAGCACATACCTACTTGAGTCCCACCCCATTCGTTAGCAAATATAGCCATCTTTCTTTTATTTTGGTATGTAGAAGTCATAATTTTTCAACTTAAGAGCATCTCTAATGGATGCATTAGCACATACCTACCCACTTGAGTCCCACCTCATTCGTTAACAAATATAGCCATCTTTCTTTTATTTTGGTATGTAGAAGTCATAATTTTTCAAATAACGTTGTTTCATATATGCTCCCTAAAAGTCTATCCGCCTGTTTGTTTGCCGGGCATGGGAGCGAGATATGGCATGGGTAACATATCCGGTCACACCCATGTCCCAGCTTTGTTTCTTTTTTTAAACCAGATATAGAATCCTACACCCCACACCTATCACAATTATATCCAGCCCTTTATCTTTCCCAAATGACCACATCACCCCTCCCCCTTTATATCCTCCCCATTCACTCATACTCAAGGGTAAACTAGTAAAAACAACCCTTTCAAACTACTCATATCCATTCATATCAACTCCAACAGAAACACCAAATATACAATCACCATTTGCATGATAATCTCCCCGCATATCATATCCACCCTTGCCTCCGCCCTTATACTAACATATGTACAAGGCCATAAGGGAGTTATAGCTAAGTGGGTGGTCATACACTAGCCAATGCTAGCAAGTGTGCCAAGTGAGGTCATTCCTCAAACTAAGACTGTATGGGCCATTCTCACTTAATAATTAGAAATCCTCTTCATATTTTAATTAATTTTGTCGTGACCTCTTGTTTGGATGTTAATTTCTCTTTTTATTGAGTTTGTTTAGTTCAGTGAATAAAGTTAACATATGTTAATATTATCTATTGGATTACCCATCAATGCACTAATTTAGCTAAGACTTACCCCACAAATATATATGGCACCTATTTTTTACCTTAGCATATGTTTTTAGAGAGGCTATTGGAGATGCTCTAAAGTGGAGAATGATTTTGTCAGAGGAGGGCCAACAATACCATCTCTCACATTGGTTAAAAAAGTGTGGGCCCCACAAAAAATAATCTCATCCTCATCAAAATGTGAATGATCCCCTAAAATGCATATAATCCTTCCATTAAAAAGTGTATTAATCATGTGGTGCTGCACTGGTGCAGTACAAAGTTGCAACAATCAGCCTCTAATCAATTAATTCTTGAGATTTCCGATCAACAGCATAAATCTTAAATCCTTAATATTAGCTAGCAATTCAATTTGAGAGATTCCTTTATACACTTACATATATATGGTGGCAAGGACTAAGCCAGATAGAAATAGGAATGAGCTGAGCAATAGATAATAGATTTTTCAAGTTTGGTTTCAAAACTAAACGAGGTTTAATTAGTGTGCTTATTATTCGAACGAGCTCTGAACGAGTCGATTTCGGACGAGCCAAACTCGAGTAGTTTGGTAATAAAAATAGGAATGAGCTGAGCAATAGATAATGGATTTTTCAAGTTTGGTTTCAAAACTAAACGAGGTTTAATGTGTTTATTATTCGAACGAGCTCTGAATGAGTTGAGCCGATTTCGGACAAGCCAAAACTGGAGTCATTTGGTTTTCTAACACCGGATATATAAAAGTCACACGAAAAATCTGTTGTGTTGAAAACGAAATTGAGAATATAAATAAAACAACAAACGAAAATCAAAAACACAAGATTTACGTGATTCCCCAAACTGGGTATGTCCATGGGAGAAAAGCAAGAGGATCGACTATAAATGGGGAGATAACACACAGAGCCGGCTATACCCGTAACTCTTGTTGAAGCATCCAATTATAGATATCTAGGGACAAATCTCCGCTGGAACCCGATAGGGATACTAAAACCCTAGGTGGAACCCAATAGAGCATAAACCAAAATCCTAATATCTAATCTTCAACATGAGAGACCCCCTAGGGGCCTCTACAAAGGGATTCACTCAAGAAGTTAAAAACCTAATGAAGAGAATAATGCTATATTTATAGCCACATAGTCCCTCCTAAAACCAATACTTGCCCAAACAAAATTCCTTGCACCCAAAGTCTAAACCAACAAGGAAATAAATCTTTTAGGAATTCAAATACCTTTCTTCAACCATCCCAAATTCAAGGCATATCTCCAACAAATTGACTAGGATTGCTATTCCTATTCAGTTTAGGTTTATTAAGGTCCAATTGTATATTAAGATCCAACTCTTTTTCTGTTTATCTGATGTGGGACTCAACGTTCACATATGTTCTAACAAAATCAACAATCCAGCTGAGCAATAGATTGATTTTTCAAGCTTGGTTTTGAGAGGCGCGTGATATCGTAGATATAAGCGCCTAAGTAGAGCATATTAGCGCGTTAGAGGCGCGGTTTATTCCATTTTCCACTTGATGCCGTGCCTTGTTTTGTTTTTGTGTTTTTGCTAATTTCGCAGGAAAGAAGGCGGTGTTTGCGCCAAGTTTGGATTGGGAGTCCTTGAGGCCATGTTGGACGTCGCTGTGAGAAGTCATGATGGGTGTGTGAGGCGTCGGGTGACATGATAGGGACGTTGGGTGCCAAAATTGCATGCAAAGCATGAAAATCTCACTAACGTAGGCGGTAGGGCTACAGCTCAGAAGTATAGCCCTACAGAGTGCATTAGTTGGGGAACAGAGAAACCCGTAGCCTTACAGCTATTCCTTGTAGGGCTACCGAAGGCTTCAACGGGGAAAAATTGTATTTCGATTATTTTTAATTCCAGACTTTGGGGATTAATATAAATACCTCCCCGAACTTCGTTTTTAGAGTTCAAACATTACGTAGCAGCTTTTTCTTACATTCTTTTTCTTCCAGAGCTCTTTTCTTTTGAAGTTTTCAAGTTTTGTTCAAGAACACACCTTTCGGTAACTTGTTTCAATTTTTGTACTTAATTAAAGTTGTTCGTTGGTTTTAATTAGTTGTTACCTCTCGTTTATTTTCTTTCTCCAATAAAAAAAGCATGATTCATTCTATGGTTTTATTCCTTTTATTTTTAATAATGAGTAAGTAGTTTTTCTGAGGTTTGGTTGCTAGGTAAAGGCACGCTGCGACCCAATTAGGATTCCAAGCAACTTTTCCATACATTAATTTAATTAAATAAATTTTAGTTGGTGAAAACTACGTCCGTTGAACGAATCCGAGGCATTGCCAGGACTCATGTGAGCGGGAACGGGGGACCAAAACCTGTTCGCCACTGTGTACGGGTCCGACAACCTTAGGATTCGCATCCTTCGGAGTATCCAATTCTCCCTAAAATTTAACCGTTTTTAGAACTTTGAAAAGCGAGCGGATTCTGATTGGGTAGCGATCGCCGGATTCCTTACGACCACGCCTCTCTTTTAAATCATTTGAGCAAGTTATTTGTTAGTATTAGTTAATTAATCAACTGAAAGACAAGGGGTGGCTACCTAAGAGCTAATTTTAATACTACAACCCGAGGCTCCGCAGCAAACACTTTACCGTCCTCAGTGGATTCGACTCCGGTCTTACCGGGTATTGTGCCACATTGGTCTCAGCCCTACGCTTGGGGCAACCCATTATTTTAGGTCTAGGAATCGATTAGGCATGTTTCAAAACTAAACGAGGTTTAGTGTGCTTATTATTCGAATTGATCTTGAAGGAGCCGATTTCGAACGAGCCAAACTCGGGTAGTTTGGTTTTCTAACACAGTATATGTAACAGTTACATGACAATCCAGATTTGTTTGGCATAGAGATTGGGGAAGAAATTTTATACCTTTGGGCTTTGTTTCGGAGCTGCCGGTTGCTTTTTTGCTACCATGGTTGCATAACTACTTTGCGACATTGCTGAACGATGATTCAAGCTGTGGTCCAATGGGTCGAATGGTTTACGCCGTAGTGGAGGAGATTCATCTGTGAACAAAACAACATATGAACAATAGATCTTTGCATCCCGAAATATATAGAAACCCCATGGGCGAGGAAGCACAAAATCAGAACATGAACAACAAATATACAATACATAGATGGTGTGGATACAAATTTGGGCAGGTTTAAATTAATTTGGGCAGGTTTAAGCCACCATCAATCTCAAAAACCACCAAAAAAAATCTCAAAAACCACCAAAAATCCAACCACAAGAAGCACCACTACCAGTAGCAGTTCTCGAGACGAACAGTTGGTTGTTTCACGAATCAAGCTGCACCATTTTGAAAGAGACGCTCTCAACTTTGAATACCTGTGCTTCTATTATGGTTGGTTCACCCCGTCGATATAATGCGTCTGCTATCGGTTTTTCCTCAACCTCCCTTCTCCACTGTGAAGACAATGGACCAGCTGTCCCGCCGACACGCACAGTGCGCCTGCCTCTCTCTCTCTCTCACTGCCCCATGTTATAAGTTTGTACACTTGTTTTGGACCAATTCCCTACTTTTTCTCAAATCTAAAATAAAAGGAGCTTTACGTGGTTGATTTTAATTTCTTGGGAAACTGAGGGTTGATATAAACCTTGCTTTCCTTAACGGGTGATTGATTGTATCTAAAAATAACCCTAGCATATTTTTGTATAGGCTACAAGACGCGACCACCAATACCCTAATTAAATCCCTAATTAAATTAGGAAAACACACGTAATTAGAAAATACGGATAATGGCCTAGACGATTCCAAATATGAACAATTTTATTTATTTGGGGGAAATCACGAGTTATGAAAAGTGAAATATTGAAGGTTATTCATTTCACGGGTTTGTTCTATGCCACGAGTTCGTGGAGCTAGAGTTGGGGGTATGGCCGATAAACGAACCGAAATGAACGAGTCTAATGGCTTGTTCATGCTTGGTACAAAAGCTAAACGAACTTCAAAAGTGGGTCCTAACTTCAAAATGATGCTAATGAGAAGGGCTCTCGCTGCAAAAAGTTATATTGTGATGACCCGAAATTATACACTGCCTCAAAAATAATGAATCTTCTCTCTAATTATTGTAAGTCTCCAAAAAATGTACATGATGGGCCCTAAAATCGTAAAATATTATACAACAATAGTTCTCCAAATAATCTCTAAAGAGCTTAGTAAATCCTTTCACTAATTCAACTCGGGTCCCCACCTACCAGCAGAATTTTGTTGTTTCAAAAAAAAAAAAAAAACCGAGGACAATAAGCATGGCTCTGAATAAGGAGATGCTCAATAACATGATGATATCAAATCAAATTGAGTCAATCTGGAATGACAATTCATTTATTTGTAACCTCGCACTCAGCTCATCTCGATAACATGCCAATTAGCACCACCCAAGTCAAACTCTGTAGAGCCAGTAAGGTCGATCCCATAAATACTTTAGACTAGGATAGTCAATCATATATTTTTCATAACTTTGTTACCCGATGGGCTTGCACACGTACCAATCTATTCCATGACTCTCAGTAAAATATTCTTTGTGTCACGATACAAAAAGTGACAATAATTAGAATCAATAAATTGCTTAGCATAAAAGAACTAGAATCCATAAATGAGTACAAATATGAGAGAATCAAACAACACAAAGAGAAATTAGTTAGCAATGTATTGCACACTACCCGGCACCTCGAACTAACTATTCCTTATTTCCTTACGAATGGATTGTGAGAGGAAAAGAAAACTAGCTAGTACTTTGAATTAAAAGTGATGTATAGTAGAAGAATGATATGTCTTATAAAATGATAATTAAGTACTTAAAAAATAAAAATCTTAGCAGACGAACGAAACCCTAATATCTAAGTCCTTGAACAAAAGAACATAAATCTAGAAGCCCCCAAACCCCCTATTTATAATAGAGGACCAAAAATACATAACAAAATAACAAACACGCAAAAAAGTTGCCCTCTAGTCCGGACCACTGTGACTCTGGTCCGGACCAAAAATCAGAATGTCTATTCTCGCACAAAACTATCTTTGCCAATTACTATAGCGAAGAAAATTACTATAGCGAAGAAAATTTAAACACATGCGCAAACCATCGTTGCCGCCAAACTGCATAAAGAAACCACTGAAATTATTGAGTAAAAAACCACCTTTAATTGATCAAACCAATTAAAAAGCTAATGTGACATTTATTAATTTATTTATTGTCTTGTTTCTTTCTTACTTTTTGATTATATCCCAAACTGCATAAAGAAACCACTGAAATAAACAAAATACATTCAAAGCCCTTACCAAATCAGCCACAGCCAATTCCCGTTGCAACAACAAAAAAAAAAAAAAAAGCCACAGACCAAATAAGGGTGCATGGAATAGGTTAAATAAGAACACAGAAAAAGTGCAGTAGTACCTCTTGGGAAAGTTTGTCCTATTCTCTTTAATCTCTGCACAACCTAAGATTAGAATGATGAAAGTGATGGGTCAATGTGGAACATACACTTGTATAGCATTATTAGCATACCCAATTTCTCCACAATATATTCTAGGGTAAAGTCCACTTTCACCCCCTGTGGTTATCGCCATGTGCGGATACCCCCTTTGTGGTTTAAAACTGACCACATAACCTACCTGTGGTTTTGAAAATGTGCGGATAGACCCTCTGCCGTCATGTTTTCCATCCATATTAACGGAGGTGTATCTCACACATCTCTAGAATGTAATCTGAGTCGTTCATAATGTATTAAATAAAGAATAGAGTATCTCTGTACAAAAATCATCTCGATCAGGCATCAATAACCCAGTGATCTAATTTTTAGTAAATTCAAAGTTGAAATTTTAATTTCATAACAAAATCGATTTGACTATGAGCTTTTCATTTTTTGATTTACTTGAATTTTGGCATAGACGTAGTACTCATCAAAATTTACAATATCAACGGTTTGGATTCAATTTTTGATATACATGATGGTGTGGTTAGATTTAAAAAAGAAAAAGAATCAAGGGACGTGATGGGGGTATAACGGTCTTTTAATGTTGTTTCCGTTAATATGGATGGAAAATATGACGGCAGGGGGTCTATCCGCACATTTTCAAAACCACAGGTAGGTTATGTGGTCAGTTTTAAACCACAAGGGGGGTATCCGCACATGGCGATAACCACAGGGGGTGAAAGTGGACTTTACCCTATATTCTACACGAGAGAGAGAGAGCGCGCGCGCCATGGTCATATACCTTTGCAGAGGAAGCACCGATATATATGGAGAGGCAGGTTTTTCCAATATTCATTCTAAAGTTCAGCCCCAAAACTCCCTCATGTTAACAGGTAACAAGCTCTAAGCTCTTCTTCTACCTTCAATTTAATTAAACCCAAACAACCCAAAATATAACTGCTTTCCAGGCCCATAAAACCAAAAGTTCATAGAAGTTTTCGCAAGTTTGAAAACCAACCCTAAAAAAAGTGATCCAAAAATGGATCACTTTGTCTAAAAATACTAAAAATCCCTGCAACAATTTACACACCGAAAATAAGAGTTAAGTATTCATATATTCTCAACATTACAGAGTATTCTTAACTCCTACTTCACCGACATCGTACTTTAAAGAAGCCTGAAACATTCTTAGCTAGCTTAGATATATCAGCCCAGTCTACAACTCCTAAATATGACCTGAATAAGAATGGGTTGAAAACCAACAACACAAACAAAGATATCTAAGAGAGTTGATAAAAGCGGTAAGATGTCTGCTTACATTACAACCGCATTGAGGATACTCACTGGCGTTTCAATAGCATAAGCCTTGGCAGACATAACAGTGGGATTCAAGTTTGCATCTTCACCACCTTGGACAGAGATACTAAACGACGCAATGCAGCAGGGTTGCTTGGTGTGTACCAGAGAAATGTTCAAGGCAGATCGAAGAGAACACGTTATCAGCAACATGATGCAATGTTGGATAAAATAACCCAACATTGGGTGGCTTCAGGGAATCGAGGGGCACAACCTTGACTAGGTCCTTCGTACACCCTGAGTAGGACCAGTTATCCATCATGTCATATGCATAAAGGTAACAGTCATGAAACCATAACAACATGGTTTCGACTGCCACCGGCTTCACAATGCACGGAATGTCATAAACCATCTTATGATCCCGACATTCTCAAGTACCGCCCCCCACATAATAAGTGTAAAGAAACTCATCCTCGCATGAACCAACTATGATTTTTCCAAGGTCAGGTAAAGCAACAACAAACAAACCATACCCTGTACACAATTGTGAAGGTGGAGAGAGGAAGTCCACCTACCTAATTTAGGGTCGAATACTTCAGCCCACGGTCGCGGATCGGGATCGGGACCATCAATTCCCTGGAACACAAAGATTTTACCGTAGACCACCACTATAAGAGGGAAGACCTTACCAGTGCGCATCAAAGTTCGTTTCTTCCAGGAGGATTTCGTGGGAAGACGGCAGCTGGTATCAAAAGTATAGAGGGAGCTTACCAGTCAATAAACACTCTCGAGTTTGTATAAATACTTGCTGAGGGGGATCACCGTCAATACAAATACAGATTGTTGTCCACCGCAGCAAAGCCGCTGTGCAAAGGGACCTTTGACACCTTTATCGGAGTGAGAACCCTTACCTTCTCCTCTGGAGACATCGTGATTTACGGGTATGGAATAGAATTCCATTTCTTCATCGTTGAGATTAATAGCTTGAACGTATGCAGTTTTCTCATGCGATCGGGATGACGACGGCGATGATGATGCTGAAAACATGATCGATTAGATTAGCTGATGAATGTTGCTGGGAGTCGATTTGTGTTATGTTTATTTTTCTCTCTCTCGGGGTTCCTTAGAAATCCATATTTACGTTGAAAACCTACCCCGTCTTGAACCGCCTCAAATCCCCTATACTGAGATTTCGGACTACTCATGTACCCATGCATTTTGAATTGTAAGATTACTAGTGCTAACCCGTGCCTACAGCACTACGCATCACTATTGGAAGGGGATGGCAGTTGTGTGATTTAAGTGAAAAGCGTAGACACTTAATCGGGAAGTGGGAGGATGCACTTTAGCCTTTGGATCAAACGAATCAAAGCCGTTCCAACAACTTATCCCAACACCCTTCTGTTGTAAGCCCCTATTCATTCTGAAGTTCAGTCCCAAAACTCCCTCATGTTAACAGGTAACAAGCTCTAAGCTCTTCCTCTACCTTCAATTTAAACCTAAACAACCCAAAATATAACTACTTTCCAGGCCCATAAAACCAAAAGTTCATAGAAGTTTCTGCAAGTTTGAAAACCAATCCTAAAAAAAGTGATCCAAAATGGATCACTCTATCTAAAAAACTAAAAAAGCCTGCAACAATTTACACATCAACAATAAGAGATAAGTATTCATATATTCTCAACATTACAGAGTGTTCTTAACTCCTACTTCACCGACAACGTACATCAAAGAAGCCTGAAACATTCTTAGCTTAAATATATCAGCCCAGTCTACAACTCCTAAATATGACCTGAACAAGAATGGGTTGAAAACCAACAACACAAACAAAGATATCTAAGAGAGCTGATAAAAGCGATAAGATGTCTACTTACATTACCACCGCATCGAGGATACTTACTGGCATCTGAATAGTATAAGCCTTGGCAGACATAACAGTGGGATTCAAGTCTGCATCTTCATCACCTTGGACAGTGATACTAAACTTGACGTAATGCAGCAGGGTAGCTTGGTGTGTATCGGAGAAATAATCAAGGCAGAGCAAAGAGATCACGTTGTCAGCAACACGATGCAATGTTGGAGAAAATAACCCAACATTGGGTGGTTTCAGGGAATCGAGGGGCACAACCTTGACCAGGTCCTTTATACACCCCGAGTAAGACAATTTTTCCATCATGTCATATGCATAAAGATAGCAGTCATGAAACATGAACAACATGGTTTCGATTGCCACCGGCTTCACATTGCACGGAAAGTCATAAACCATCTTATGATCCCGACGTTCCCAAGTATCGTCCCCCACATAATAAGTGTAAAGAAACTCATCCTCGCCTGAACCAACTAGGATTTTTCCAAGGTCAGGTAAAGCAACAGCAAACAAACTATACCTTGTACACAATTGTAAAGGTGGAGAGAGAGAAGTCCACTTACCCGATTTAGGGTCGAATACTTTAGCCCACGGTCGCGGACCAGAATCGGGACCATCAATTTCCTAGAACACAAAGATTTTACCGTAGACCACTACTGTAAGAGGGAAAACCCTACCAGTGCGCATCAAAGAGCGTTTCTTCCAGGAAGATTTTGTGGGAAGATAGCAGCTGGTATCAAAAGTATAGAGGGAGCGCACCAGTCGATAAACACTCCCGAGTTTGTATAAATACTTGCTGGGGGATCACTGCCAATACAAATACAACTTGTTGTCCACCGCAACAAAGCCGCCGTTCAAAGGGACCTTTGGCGCCTTTATCGGAGTGAGAACCCTTACAGAGCCGTCTTCTCCTTTGGAGACATCGTGAATTGTGGGCACGGAATAGAATTCGATTTCTTCGTCGTTGAGATTAATAGCTCAAACGTACAAAGTTTTCTCATGCGATTAGGACATTGATGGCGATGAAGATCTAGAAAACATGATCGATTAGATTAGCTGATGAATGCTGCTGGGAGTTGATTCGCGAAGAAGATTGTTGCGAATCGAATTTGTGTTGTGTTTATTTCTCTCTCTCTCTCTCTCTCTCTCGCTCTCTCTCTCTCTCTCTCTCTCGAGGTTTCTCAGAAATCCGTATTTACGTTAAAAACCTACCCTTTCTGGAACCGCCTCAAATCCTCTATACAGAGATTTCAGACAACTCATGTATCCATGCATTTTGAATTGTTAGATTACTGGTGCTAGGCCGTGCCTATGGCCTTACGCATCTCTGTTAGAAGGGGATGGCAGTTGTGTCATTTAAGTGAAAAGCAAGGACACTTAATCGGGAAGTGGGAGGATGCTTTACAGCCTTTGGAACAAACGAATATAAGCCAGTCCAACAATTTATCCACACACCCTTCTATTGTGGCCCAATATTCATTCTGAAGTTCAGCCCCAAAACTCCCTCATGTTAACAGGTAACAAGCTCTAAGCTCTTCCTCTACCTTCAATTTAAACCTAAACAACCCAAAATATGACTGCTTTCCAAGCCCATAAAACCAAAAGCTCATAGAAGTTTCTGCAAGTTTGAAAACCAACCCTAAAAAAAGTGATCCAAAAATGGATCACTCGCTCTAAAAACACTAAAAATTACTACGACAATTTACACACCAAAAATAAGAGTGAAGTATTCATATATTCTCAACATTACAGAGTGTTCTTAATTCCTAATTCATCGACATCGTACATCAAAGAAATCTGAAACATTCTTAGCTTAGATATATCGGCCCACTCTACAACTCCTAAATATGACCTGAATAAGAATGGGTTGAAAACCTACAACACAAACAAATATATCTAAAAAAATTGATAAAAGCGGTAAGATGTCTACTTACATTACCACCGCATAGAGGATACTCACTGGCGTCTGAACAGCATAAGCCTTGGCAGACATAAAAGTGGGATTCAAGTCTGCATCTTCACTACCTTGGACAGAGATACTAAACTTGACGCAATGCAGCAGGGTAGCTTGGTGTGTATCAGAGAAATATTCAAGGCAGAGCAAAAAGAACACGTTGTCGGCAAAATGATGCATTGTTGGATGACATAACCCAACATTGGGTGGCTTTCAGGGAATCGAGGGGCATAACCTTGACCAGGTCCTTTATACACCTTGAGTAGGACCATTTATCCATCATGTCATATGCATAAAGGTAGCAGTCATGAAACATGAACAACATGGTTTCGATTGCCACCGGCTTCACATTGCACGGAAAGTCATAAACCATCTTATGATCCCGACGTTCCCAAGTATCGTCCCCCACATAATAAGTGTAAAGAAACTCATCCTCGCCTGAACCAACTAGGATTTTTCCAAGGTCAGGTAAAGCAACAGCAAACAAACTATACCTTGTACACAATTGTAAAGGTGGAGAGAGAGAAGTCCACTTACCCGATTTAGGGTCGAATACTTTAGCCCACGGTCGCGGACCAGAATCGGGACCATCAATTTCCTAGAACACAAAGATTTTACCGTAGACCACTACTGTAAGAGGGAAAACCCTACCAGTGCGCATCAAAGAGCATTTCTTCCAGGAAAATTTTGTGGGAAGATAGCAGCTGGTATCAAAAGTATAAAGGGAGCGCACCGGTCGATAAACACTCCCGAGTTTGTATAAATACTTGCTGGGGGATCACTGCCAATACAAATACAACTTGTTGTCCACCGCAGCAAAGCCGCCGTTCAAAGGGACCTTTGGCGCCTTTATTGGAGTGAGAACCCTTACAGAGCCGTCTTCTCCTTCGGAGACATCGTGAATTGTGGGCACGGAATAGAATTCGATTTCTTCGTCGTTGAGATTAATAGCTCGAACGTACAAAGTTTTCTCATGCGATTGGGACATTGACGGCGATGAAGATCTAGAAAACATGATCGATTAGATTAGCTGATGAATGCTGCTGGGAGTTGATTCGCGAAGAAGATTGTTGCGAATCGAATTTGTGTTGTGTTTATTTCTCTCTCTCTCTCTCTCTCTCTCTTTCTCTCTCTCTGTCTCTCGAGGTTTCTCAGAAGTCCGTATTTACGTTGAAAACCTACCCTTTCTGGAACCGCCTCAAATCCTCTATACAGAGATTTCGGACAACTCATGTATCCATGCATTTTGAATTGTTAGATTACTGGTGCTAGGCCGTGCCTATGGCCTTACACATCTCTGTTAGAAGGGGATGGCAGTTGTGTCATTTAAGTGAAAAGCAAGGACACTTAATCGGGAAGTGGGAGGATGCTTTACAGCCTTTGGATCAAACGAATATAAGCCAGTTCAACAATTTATCCACACACCCTTCTATTGTGGCCCAATATTCATTCTGAAGTTCAGCCCCAAAACTCCCTCATGTTAACAGGTAACAAGCTCTAAGCTCTTCCTCTACCATCAATATAAACCTAAACAACCCAAAATATGATTGCTTTCCAAGCCCATAAAACCAAAAGTTCATAGAAGTTTCTGCAAGTTTGAAAACCAACCCTAAAAAAAGTGATCCAAAAATGGATCACTCGCTCTAAAAACACTAAAAATTACTACGACAATTTACACACCAAAAATAAGAGTGAAGTATTCATATATTCTCAACATTACAGAGTGTTCTTAATTCCTACTTCACCGACATCATACATCAAAGAAATCTGAAACATTCTTAGCTTAGATATATCGGCCCACTCTACAACTCCTAAATATGACCTGAATAAGAATGGGTTGAAAACCTACAACACAAACAAATATATCTAAAAAAATTGATAAAAGCGGTAAGATGTCTACTTACATTACCACCGCATAGAGGATACTCACTGGCGTCTGAACAGCATAAGCCTTGGCAGACATAAAAGTGGGATTCAAGTCTGCACCTTCACTACCTTGGACCGAGATACTAAACTTGACGCAATGCAGCAGGGTAGCTTGGTGTGTATCAGAGAAATATTCAAGGCAGAGCAAAAAGAACACGTTGTCAGCAAAATGATGCAATGTTGGATGACATAACCCAACATTGGGTGGCTTTCAGGGAATCGAGGGGCATAACCTTGACCATGTCCTTTATACACCTTAAGTAGGACCATTTATCCATCATGTCATATGCATAAAGGTAGTAGTCATGAAACCATAACATCATGGTTTCGACTGCCACCGGCTTCACATTGCATGGAATGTCATAAACCATCTTATGATCCCGACGTTCCTAAGTACCGTCCCCCACATAATAAGTGTAAAGAAACTCATCCTCACATGAGCCAACTAGGATTTTTCCAAGGTCAGGTAAAGCAACAGCAAACAAACCATACCCTGTACACAATTGTGAAGGTGGAGAGAGAGAAGTCCACCTACCCGATTTAGGGTCGAATACTTCAGCCCACGGTCGCGGACCAGGATAGGGACCATCAATTCCCTGGAACACAAAGATTTTAACGTAGACCACCACTGTATGAGGGAAGACCCTACCAATGCGCATCAAAGAGCGTTTCTTCCAGGAGGATTTCGTGGGTACATGGCAGCTGGTACTAAAAGTATAGAGGGAGCGCACCGGTCAATAAACACTCCCGGGTTTGTATAAATACTTGCTGGGGGGATCACTGCCAATACAAATACAGCTTATTGTCCACCGCAACAAAGCCGCCGTGCAAAGGGACCTTTGACGCCTTTATCGGAGTGCAAACCCTTACAGAGCCGTTTTCTCCTCCGGAGACATCGTGATTTATGGGCACGGAATAGAATTCCATTTCTTTGTCGTTGAGATTAATAGCTCGAACGTACGCAGTTTTCTCATGCGATCGGGACGACGATGGCGATGAAGATGCTGAAAACAAGATCGATTAGATTAGCTGATGAATGTTGCTGGGAGTCGATTCGCAAAGAAGATTGTTGCGAGTTGATTTGTGTTGTGTTTATTTTTCTCTCTCTCTCTCTTGAGGTTTCCCAGAAATCCTTATTTATGTTGAAAACCTACCCTGTCTGGAACTGTTTCAAATCCTCTATACCAAGATTTCGGAATACTCATGTTCTCATGCATTTTGAATTGTTATATTACTAGTGCTAGCCCGTGCCTACGGCACTACGCATCTCTGTTGGACGGGGATGGCAGTTTTGTAATTTAAGTGATGAAAAGCAAGGACACTTAATTGGAAAGTGGGGACAATACACTACAGCCTTTGGATCAAACGAATCTAAGCCGTTCCAACAACTTATCCACACACCCTTCTATTGTGGGCCAATATTCATTCTGAAGTTCCGCCCCAAAACTCCCTCATGTTAACAGGTAACAAGCTCTAAGCTCTTCCTATATCTTCAATTTAAACCCAAACAACCCAAAATATGACTGCTCTCCAAGCCCATAAAACCAAAAGTTCATAGAAGTTTCCGCAAGTTTGAAAACCAACCCTAAAAAAATTGATCCAAAAATGGATTACTCTGTCTAAAAATCACTGCAACTATTTACACACCAAAAATAAGAGTTAAGTATTCATATAATCTCAACATTACAGAGTGTTCTTAACTCCTACTTCACCGACAACGTACATCAAAGAAGCCTGAAACATTCTTAGCTTAGATATATCAACCTAGTCTACAACTCCTAAATATGACCTATATAAGAATGGGTTGAAAACCAACAACTCAAACAAAGATATCTAAGAGAGTTGATAAAAGCGGTAAGATGTCTACTTACATTACTACCGCATCGAGGATACTCACTGGAGTCTGAATAGCATAAGCCTTGGCAGACATAACAGTGGGATTCAAGTCTGCATCTTCACCACCTTGGACAGAGATACTGAACTTGACGCAATGCAGCAGGGTAGCTTGGTGTGTACCGGAGATTTACTCAAGGCAAAGCAAAGAGAACACGTTGTCAGCAACATGATGCAATGTTGGATAAAATAACCCAACATTAGGGCACAACTTTGACCATGTCCGTTATACACCCTGAGTAGGACCATTAATCCATCATGTCATATGCATAAAGGTAGCAGTCATGAAACTAGAACAACATGGTTTCGACTGCCACCGGCTTCACATTGCACGGAATGTCATAAACCATCTTATGATCCCGACGTTCCCAAGTACCTTCCCTCACGTAATAAGTGTAAAGAAACTCATCCTCGCATGAATCAACTAGGATTTTTCCAAGGTCAGGTAAAGCAACAGCAAACAAACCATACCCTATACACAATTGTGAAGGTGGAGAGAGAGAAGTCCACCTACCCGATTTAGGGTCGAATACTTCAGCCCACGGTCGCAGACCGGGATAGGGACCATCAATTCCCTGGAACACAAAGATTTAACCGTAGACCACCATTGTAAGAGGGAAGACCCTACCAGTGCGCATCAAAAAGCGTTTCTTCCAGGAGGATTTCGTGGGAAGATGGCAGCTGGTATCAAAAGTATAGAGGGAGCGCACCGGTCGATAAACACTCCCGAGTTTGTATAAATACTTGCTGGGGGGATCACCGCCAATACAGATACAGTTTGTTGTCCACCGCAGCAAAGCCGTCGTGCAAAGGGACCTTTAGCGCCTTTATCAGAGTGAGTACCCTTACAGAGCCGTCTTCTCCTCCGGAGACATCGTGATTTATGGGCACGAATTAGAATTCCATTTCTTCGTCATTGAGATTAATTGCTCGAACGTACGCAGTTTTCTCATGCGATCGGGACGACGAAGGCGATGAAGATGTTGAAAACATGATCAATTAGATTAGCTGATGAATGCTGCTGGGAGTCGATTCGCGAAGAAGATTGCTGCGAGTCGATTTGTGTTGTGTTTATTTTTCTCTCTCGGGGTTTCTCAGAAATCCCTATTTATGTTGAAAACCTACCTTGTCTGGAACTGCCTAAAATCCTCTATACCAAGATTTCGGACTACTCATGTACCCATGCATTTTGAATTGTTAGATTACTGGTGCTAGCCCGTGCCTACGGCACTACGCATCTCTGTTGGATGGGGATGGCAGTTGTGTGATTTAAGTGAAAAGCATGGACACTTAACCGAGAAGTGGGAGGATGCACTACAGCCTTTGGATCAAACGAATCTAAGCCGTTCCAACAACTTTTCCCCACATCCTTCTGTTTTATAATAGAGATATGTAAATGTTTTACTACAGTGTATTTTTAAAATGCATTGAAACAAAGATAGTACCTCTGTCACAAAATGTTTGTTCGGTTCGCAAATCGGAATCCTAAAAATAAAAATAAAAAAATTCAATAACTTGCTTAGATATGAATAAGCTCTTTTATTTTGTGCAAAAAGTTTAAATTTTTTCTTTAAAAAATTGCATTATTTTTAAGACTCTATTTTACGGACTAGACAAATAATTTGGGGCGCAGGCAAAGATGAGTTGATCTCGTTTGGAACTTGGAGAAGTCAAGAGAGAAGTAATAAAAAGGGAAATTAAAGAAAAAGTTAAAAGAAGAAATTAAAAAAAAAATTGAATTTGTTTTTTTACACTTTCCCTTCCCCAAGTTCTGGTACTCTGGTAGGGAAAATGAACTTATTAGAGCATCCCCATTGTAATAAGCAAATGGGTGTAGATAAACAAATTTAACGACAATGCTCAAAAAACACCCCATATTGTAATAAGTAAAGTTACAAGTCTTTTAGTAAATAACCAAATTTCACCCATTCCATAACCAAACTTAACAACTTTTACCAAAAACCAAAACTCAATAATCAAACTCAATAATCAAACTCAATAACCAAACTCAAAACTCAATAACTCAAAAACACCCCACATTGGAATTGTCTCATCGAGACGAATAATTTGGTGTGGTCGGATGCGTGATTGGAACTAGTATGTGATTGGATAAATGTGCATTGTGTATTGTGCGGGGGTTTTTTTTTTGTTAGGGATGCAAAAATAACCAATGTGGTGGTAAAGGTTGTTAAGTTTGATTATGGACTAAATAGATAATCAAATACTGACGTGGCACATTTTGATTATTGGTTTTGATTATTACCATTTGGATGCTCTTAGGATACGTTTGTTTGTCTGGATGTGAGTCTTTGGGTTATACAACCAAGGGAAGATCACATATCCGGTTTTTGGTTAGTAGAATTTTTACATGCCAGATTGAAGGTACATAAAATATATAGTTCTATAAAATATTTAGGTCTATAATCTCATTACCATAAAAACACTTTTTATGGAGTTGCATTGCTCCTATTTGTATGAGTTGAACCATAAAACCTGGAAATCCAAGATATGAATTTCAAAATCAGATTGAGAATTCAGATTAGACTTCCGGAATAAAAAATAGACAATGTGTTTGGATTATGTATTTTTTTGAGGAAAAGAAATGTTAAAGTAATCCGACATTACACTTTGATAGCAATCTACTCCCAGTACAAGTAGTCGCGGAGCCAGGATTTTTGACCCAGGGGGCTGAATTAATAGACATCTATTTTTTATCAGAACATAAACTAATTATATCGTACAATTTTAGTTTTTCAATATATTACATTTGTATATTGAAATAATTCTAGCCTAATGCAATTAAAATATACCAATTATTTTATTTTTTTTCTTTAGACAATTTCAACAGATTGAGAAACGAGAATGTAAAATAACTGATTTTTTATTACATCAAACAAAAATTAATAAGATTATAGGACGGAGCCTAATGCAATACCTAAGAGCCCAAAACGCTTAGATAAACAATAAGCACAAAACCCAAAAGGCCTAAAGCCCAGATTCAATAAATAAAGCCCAATCCAAAAGAAACCCAAAACCTAACCCTAAAAACTGCGGCCGCTTGCCTCAGATAGAACCACCACCACCGCCATCATAGATGGAGGGGGGAGACCTATTTAATAGCTAGATGATGAAACTATCACACGAAATTTTCATTTCATAACATGAAACCCGAGATGATCTATTTTTTTGATCGGAAGGTATTTTTTGCATTAAGGCCTGAATAATTTTCTTATTCTCGATATGATCTATTGCAACCACTTCCATTAGTATAGTTTTGAATAAATGTGTGGGGTTTGTTCTTATTTTCATTAAGAGTTTTTGTTATCTCATTACAAACTTCTTAGTTGAGGTTGTGTCTCATAGTCACTTTCATTAAAGTAAAATCTTGGCTACGCCACTGCAACAAAACACACAAGCCAAATGTGCACAACTTATTGTGTTTTTAATTACCACTTGTGCTTTTCAAACTTCTCATGATCACTTAGACAGTGTTTAAGTATGATCCATCGAGTGAGACCATTCCACCACACAGTGTCTACTTGCTGATTTGCAGCCAAATCTTGAGAGCTTTATCAAGTGGGATTTCAAGGGAGCCAAGCTTCTGGCAACTGCAACACAAGTGGCAGTGCCGCAGTGGATTCGAGTATGCTTTGATGAATATGTGGAGGCCTCTCTATTTTGCTTCTAGCGAGGGAAATGGTGCTGATTGCAAAGATGGGATGATGAAGTTCTTTGTTGTGCCTTTGCCTCGTTGGTAATTAAAAGGCTAGCTAATTAAAACATTGGTTTTGTGATAATAATTAAGGAATATGAGTACAATAAAGAATGGTTTTGTTTTTGTACTTTTATAATAAGAGATAATAGTATGAGTGCACGAATTTGCACGTGATGGCTAGTTTTCTTTGACCCTCTAAGATACTAAGACGTTATAACTCAACTTCTTTAGAAGAGTCCCCATGAGACAGAGATACTAATATCTCTAAACCAAATTATTTAGAAGAGCAAGTATCAGCCAGTTTTGTGGAAAGTATAAATTTTAGTTAAAAAAAAAAAAGAGTTTCGACCGACATCAACATACAATGATGCAAAACTATGGATTCGCAAATTTAGTAAAATGGTTATGGTTGTTGTCAACTGATTTAATTTATTCGATCACATTAGGCCCAGTTTAGTTGCACGGAAAGGATGAGGAATGACGGAAAAATCAAATTTCTTGTAATTTTCTCTGTGCTCAGTTACCAGCAAAGTTATAGGACCCACAGCGTCAACTTTTCTACTGGAAAACACTTACCTACAAAATAGGTCTTGTCAAAAGGAAAAAATTCTTATTTTCTTGTAAGATTATTTTGGGTAGTCCTATGGTACACACCCCTTATTAGGGGGTGCAGCATACGTACCATAATTTTAAACCTTTAGATTTAAAAGTGAATAATCTAGACCACCGATTTATTAAATCAATTAATAAAATAAAAAATGGCTTAGCAGGTAATAGGTTATTCTCTCTTCCTTGACTCTCTCTCTCTCTCTCCCTCTCCCTCATTTGTAAAATACTGCAAATTATATAATATAACCATAATTGTTATGACAACACAAAAAATTGGCATTTTATTACCACAATGTGTCATACCAAAGAACATTTAGAATTGTGCATTCAATATACTTGATATAAAATCAATTTCTCTGTTGTAACTGAATGTACGGTTGACTTGCAACCGCGATACAATAATGACAATCAAAACTATTGATTTTGTTATATTTGTTGATTAAATAATCCACGTAATTTTTTTGGCTCGACAGGGTTTAGAAAGCCCTTTCATCAGCACCCGAATTCAATAGTAAAAGGATTTTTTTTTGTCTGATTAAGGGTCTAATAATAAGAGATCAACTTTATTCTTGGTACATGTGATCTATTCATATTATGTAAAAAATAGACGGTTCCGATCAGAAAAAAAAATCCCTTACATGGGGCTCAGGTGGTGCATTGTTAGACTTTAATATATCTGGATACAATAAATATTTTTGGATTACGCAGTTGTCGATATCTAATTTTGGTGACAATGCTGAATATCGTATGACTTGATATTCTAATAGTTATGATTGATCATTCTAAAAATATACTCGCTAATGACGTTTAGTTATGGTATGGTATTTTGCTGATTATAACTACGTTAATTGAACATTCTGATTGAATTTTTTTATATGAGTATGAAAACATTAATTTATGGTGTTATCATAACAAATTTGGTTATATTACTGAATTTGTGGTTTGGTATTTTGTTGATTATAACTATCATTAATTGAACATTCCGACTAAATTTCTTTCATTCGACACGTTATGGATATGAAAACGTCAATTTATGGTATTGTCATAACAAATTTGGTTATATTACTGAATTTGTGGTTTGATATTTTGCTGATTATAACTATCATTAACTGAATATTCCGATTGATTTTTTTCATACGACACATTGTGGGTATGAAAACGTCAATTTATGGTATTATTATAACAAATTTGGTTATATTACTGAATTTATGGTATGGTATTTTGCAAATTATAACTATCATTAATTAAACATTTCGATTGAATTTTTTTATATGACACATCGTGGGTATAAAAAGTCAATTTATGGTGTTGTCATAACAAATTTGGTCATATTACTGAATTTGTGGTTTGGTATTTGGTTGATTATAACTATCGTTAATTGAACATTCCAATTGAATTTTTTTATACGACACGTTGTGGGTATGAATACGTCAATTTATGGTATTGTCATAACAAATTTGGTCATATTACTAAATTTGTGGTATTTTGGTTTTATTACAGAATATTTTAATCAATTTCTTTTGCTATGCTATGACAGTTGTGGGCATAAAAATGCCAAATTATGGTATTGTCATAACAATTATGGTTTGTTATATAATTTGTAGTATTTAAATATGTTTTCTTATGATATGACACATTGTGGTAAGAAAATTGACAATTTTAGGTGTTGTCATAACAAATTTGGTTATTTTACTGAATTTGTGGTATTTTACACATGTATTTTGTTTGGATATAACAATTGTTGATTTTGGTACGACATATTTTAATTTTGTTACGGAATATCATACGTGTCAAAGAATTTTTAGTATGACTCATTGTGATAAGATAATTGCAATTTATGATGTTGTCATAACATTTGTGAATAGCGTTATTTAATTTGTGATATTGTACACATATATTTGGCTGAGACACAAGTATTATGGTTTCTGATACGGATAATTATGGTTACATAATAACAATATTTTTTAACTATGGGTAACCTGCTAATGACCTATTCAACAAATAAATTTTAAAGTAAAAGTAGTAACTAACATCAAAAATATGCATTAGAAAACCAAAAATTGTCATAATGATTGTCATAATTTAGACATACGGTATACCCTGTGTACCATAACTTTGTCCTTTTTGTTAACACAACACGCACATGAAAAAATATTCATTTTTCTTTACTTCACCTCACGTCACTTTTTTTGAGAATCAATTTTCTACACAACATTCCCGACAATTGAAAGGAGCCTTTGTAGTTAGTAGCATCGATTTCAATTTCAATCTCAATCAAAGTGATTCCCATTTGCTCCAAAAGCTTGAGCCCATAGTGCATGGCATGGCCTGGACTTCTGCGTCCCGTTCTGCTTTCTCCCACAATCATCTTTTTTAAAAAGAAGGTAATTTCAAACTTAAATATAACGAAAATGAAAAATGATTTTTCAATTTTTTTTACACCGTTTAAAAGATCTCAATGAGATCTATCAAACAAGATCCATATTTGTTGAAAAATTATTCACGTAAACACATGATTTTTGACCTTGAAATTATCTTCTTTTTTCAAAAACTTCATTTTTGGAAAAGTTGAACGGCTCCGAGCTGGCTAGAATTGCCCGCAATGCAATTCCCATTCCAATCACGTACCAAACCTCCTGTGCATGCCTCGGAATTATGTGTGCTGTGTAACGCCCCGAATTTTGGGTACGTTAAATAAAACATTTTATTATAAAAATGAAGCGAGTCCAGCTCGTTATTACATCATAAATCTTACAAAAGCACTTTTACTCAAATAACAGAGGGATCTAGGGTTCCTAACTACAGTTCTTCCTGCTTCTTCATCCTAGCCCGCTCCTCAGCTCCGAACGCCTCCAAAGTGAATAGTTCGTCCTGTTCGTCTATCAAATCTGACATATTATACCGGTGTCGCCACCCATATAATATGTCAGGGTCACCACAAGGCAACACCATGAGCTACGAAGGCTCAGTAGTATAATCCTAATACTAGCATCGATTTCCACATGATAAGTACATAAGCAGAACATAAAGCCATATCATATCCACATTCATTTCATAGTTATCGTTGGTGTCCAAAATCCTCGAAGTTCTTCCTACGTAACCCATCGTAGACCGTGTTGTTTTTACTACCTTTCTTTTCCAAAGTCTCCTTTTTAACTCACCCAATCTCGGTTCCGCCGCGCCGGGTTCCCGAGCATCCTCACAATGGTTCCGCCGCACCGGGTTCCCATTGGCACACATTTGCATTGGCTCCTCTCCGCGGATAACCAAGCTATATTACTAACAAGGCTACCACGTCCGGCCTTGTTGGCAATCTTCACAAAGGGCTACCAAGTCCGGCCACTATGTGGTTTTCATAATCCACACGATGGGCTACCAAGTCCGGCCACATCGCGGTTTCAAAACACATTTCTCTTGTCAAACACACCCTAGGTGCCATGTTTCTAACTTCCTCGGTTTTCGTGTCACGTTCTCATGCAAGACTCCGCGTGTGGGACTTTACATACAAACATGCATTCAATCAAGCCTTGAAATTAACACAACAAGATCTTCCAACTCTAGGTACAAAGCATGCTTGAACATCTTGTAAGTAAAACATGCATTTTCAATACCAAAAGATAACCTTATCTTACTTTAGTAGAACGATCAAAGTTACTTCCAAAACGTCATACAACTTATACAATACATAGAGTTGAAATGTTAAAATTACTTTATACTTGAAAAATAGGTAAGGATAACTACCTTAATCCGAAACTAGTCGGGGCCGAATAAGCTAGGTGGAATTTCTCCCGAATCTGGACCAAACTTCGGACGGCAGTAACTCGGTCAATCTTTGGCCGAATATGCTTTTTCTTGGGTTGAAATCGAAGATCTCGAAACCCTCTACAACTCTCGTGAAGGAAGTTAATCCTAGAAACGACTTTAGGTTGGAGAAAAATGGGGGTAAAGCAAAAGACAGTAAGCTGTCTGGAATTTGGAAATCCGAATTTTACTGAACTTCGGATGCCAATAACTTGGTCATTTCTGAACCGATTGGGGTGGTTCTTGGGTCTAACTTCAAGGTTTCGAAGTGCTCTACAACTTTCCAGAAGAAAGTTGATCCTAAAAACTACTCTAAGAAGGAGAAAACTGGGGATTTTCAAAGGGACAGTAGGCTGCCCAGAAAATCAGAAATGGTTTTCTAGAGAGAAGGAGGAGCTAATTGCTTTGAGGTGTGATTTCCAAGTGAAGAGTGAGCTTCTATTTATAAGCAAAGGGTTCCTCCCTCTCCTCATATGGCCGGCCCCCCTTCCTCTCTCCTTCCCCAATTTTTAAATCCAATAAAAGTGTGTTCACATGGAAGATAAATGCAAAAATCCTAGGGTTGCATGGCTAGGGTTAGTACTTAGATTTGATCTTGGACAATCCAATGGTGGAGATGAGATTGGTACAAGATTCCAAGGGTTAAACAAATCTTGAAGTGTACAAAAAGGACATTGGAAGTTAAGTTTTGCTTGGAAGATTAACCACCCAAGAATATTGTGGTACAATGGAAGTTCAATGGCATTGTACAAGCAAATCTCTCTCCCCTCCTCTCTCTCCAACCGGCCTCTCTCTCCTCTCCCTCTCCCATTCGGCTCTCTCTCTCTTTCTCTCTCTCTCTCTCTCTCTCTCTCTCTCTCTCTCTCTCTCTCAAGTACACACACACATATATATACATGCATACAATGTACAAGAAAACAATAAACAAAAGGTACTTTGTACTTTGAGCCAAGAAACTTAATGACTAAGTTTTACCAACTAATAAACACATGTGTACCAAGCCATTTAAATAATCAACCAAGTACTAGATTAATATATATACATATGTACTTATGTATCTAGGAAGAATCAATACCCCAACATAAAATAATATGGAAGTACTTTAAGAATCTTAGTACTAAGTACTTCCTTGTTAAAATAATGTAGTACTTCTACACATGGGGTTTTAAGAAAGACTAGTTTATTAAGGCCCATGTACTAAGATGAAAGACTACCTTTTAACCATTGGGTAAAAATTCCCCTAACATCTATTATCCAATGGATAATAGTTATTAGGCAACTTATATATTAAAATAAATCCCAAAAGTACTTTAAAAAAAATATTTTTCTTAATATTCTTAATACTTTGACCAAGTATACTTTTGAATAAACAATTGGGGTTTCTATTATCCAATGGATAATAGTTTCCCTAACTTTTATTGTCCAATGGACAAAGAATATAACCAATTTGATTAAAAGAAAAAAAATATTGAAATTCTTAGTCTAGGGTTCAAAAGAGTTAAAAGTTCCCATGAGGGGCAAAACGGTCCAATTGAGATAATTAGATAGCTTCCTAGTTTAGTTCCTTCAACCGAATGCTTAGAAGCTAACTAGGCTTGCTAAATAGGACTAAAGTGCAAGAAATCAAAATTGAAGGGCAAAAACGTAATTTTGACAAACAACAAGAGTATTAAAACAAAATTCAAATATTTAACGAAATTTTCATTGACTGAAAATCAGAGTCGTTACATGCTGTCATTACCATCTCCTGGCAGCATCTCTCAATCCTTACCATCAACATTGAGTTTGTAATAACCAATTGGTGGCCGGTAGAGCCAGCTAATGTGATCCTTACCATCAACATTGAGTTCGAAATAGCCAATTGGGGGCCGGGACCAGCTAATGTGAGCATTTGAAGGCTGTGTTCTTGTCTCCTGCGCGACTGAATGGTACTTTTAAAAGTACCTATACATGGCATTTTATCGGTATGTGTACTCTGAAATTCTTGTGGCATGCATTACGATAAGATCTAGTTGAAACTTTGTAACTTTGAAAGATTTGAATTTCAAAAAGTGTACGCGCACAGATATTACGCACATGCATGTAATATAACAAAAATGAGTCACACCGTCTGTTTAGACCATATTTTGCTGTCTATCGATGATCGACCGAAATATGACAATTATGAAAATGTTTCATATTTTATTATTATTAAGTATTCGTATTAATATTAGAACTAGAATTAGTATTTCTTTTATTATTGTTATTTGCATGCAGAATACTTGGATTGCTCCTACACATGTAGAAGTTAAAAGAACACTTGTCATGCTTCTACACATTTGAAGGGAAATGAAAAGTTATTTTGACAAGTGGAAGCAAAGGATGAAGACAAGTGGAGAAGTTAGAAAGTTATTTCCTACGTTTATTGTTTTATATAAATAGTCTTTTAAGACTTCATTGTAATTCCTCTCCAACAAATCAAAATCCTGACTTTGTTCTTAATTTTTGGCGCTACTAACCCATTCGGGTTATAATTAGGAGTAGGAGTAGGATTTCATATTCTAAGTTTAACTTAGGATCTTCGATGTGTCGCTCACGGCGATAGATCAATCGTTGAAGATTAATGGAAGTCTATTCCATTTGTCTTCGATTTCGTTTTTAATTTCACATTTGACTCAATTGGTATTTTTCTTCCGGTGAAGTCCTGAAATACGGCGTGAAACCACAAATCCGTCTTGTAGAGACATAGCCGCATTCGCTCTTATTTTTTTTTATTGCCATTGTTTTCCAAAATCTCTGTCGATTTCGATCTAGGGAAAATTTGGTAAACACCATCCTAGCAATATCTCTATCCTCCGAAATCTCTACCACATTATTTTCCGGCGTAATTTCCCTCATAAATTTAAAACTTGGGGAAGAGGAAGCGCTTTGGATCCTCCGTCCGCCTTTTGTGTCCCATTCCGGTTTGCAACAATCTACCCTACTCATAAAAACGTGAATTTGCCTTGTTTTTTTAACAATTCAAAAAGAATTTTTAAAAAATTTTCCCATAGATTCTCACTACTTTTAATATTTCTCTCTCTATATCTCTCTATTTATTACCCCTACTATTTTTCAAAAAAAAATTTAAACTCCAATCCAAAAATACCCCTCAAAAAGACCTCAAATAACTGATCCAACCCAATTGGAAACAACACGACGCTGCCTCCTACACCCCGCTTTCCCGAAACCACGGAAAACACGATACGCCACATTCCCACTGTTGCGTTTCTTCAATCATACAACTGTTGCACCTCTTACGACTCTCCCCAACCATTTGAAGAGCCTCCCGATGTCTTCTTCCTCTCAACTCTCCGACAGTCGAGAGTTCCCTTGAATTAAACTCTCCATTCTCCTCCGTTCTCATTTTAAGACTGAATTTTGGGGAAGAAATTGCCAAAGTCATCCAGTCGATTGGTTTCGAAATTAAAAGTTCACTTCGGTGGGATCCACTGGTAAGTTTCCGGATAAATGTGTATTACTCTCTCTCTCTCTCTCTCTCTCTCTCTCTCTCTCTCATGGTGAATCTACGTTGAAGCTTTTCTTGCTTGTATGCTTGATATCATGCTCAGGAGTTCGATAAATACTCATTGCACTTAAGTTGTTCGATGAATTGCTCCTATTGCCCTTCCATTTATTCCACCAGTAGATATCCGTGAGATAAGTTCCTGGAATATACAGAGTGGATGTTTGAAACTGGGAATATGCAGAGTGGATATCCAACTTGGGAAAAAGAAAAAGGGAACTAATGTAGTAAATGGAATATAGGTTAATGTTTGTGATGCTCATAGGGATACCAGACTTATTGTAACAATTGCGGAGAAAATTTAGCCAATCATACAATGGCCGATACTCGCTCGGCCTCCTCGATTCGTGAGGGGCTCAGGATCATGACATGATCTAGGATATTTAAGTGTGAAAAGTGTGTTGAGACTATTTGAAGTGATTTTAACAGTATAGAGGTCCTTAAGCACAAAGAGGAATTGACACAAAAGAAATTCCAATTCTGTGTTTGAGACATTTATGTATATGTGAGAATTGGAAGTTCTAAGGGTATGAGAAATAAAATCCTTTGCTTAAGATTACGTCGTTTGACCGATTCAGAAGTAGGCATTAGTTTTTTCACATGCGTAAAAGATACGGAAGATGGTAGAAGATGTGGCTTTACCCAAACGAATTGGAAACAATACCACATTGCCTCCTACACTGTCTCCGCACCCTGCCTTTCCAAAAACGACTCCCGCAGTAACCAGTTTGAATGTCCTTTGCAACTCTCCGATAGTCAAGAGTTCCCTTGAATTAGCCTCTCAAAAGCATAACCTAATGACCCTGGCAATATGTTGCTGTTTTTATTTGGGTCCCTTTTTATCATGTGTTTGGGACCTTTGGATCCCTTTTTGACTCTAGAAATAGTAGATGATACCGTACATTCAGTTTATGTGAAATTCTAAAGTTACCCCTCTATCTTCTTTCCATGCACCGAAATTCTCTTTCTATTTTAGGACCTCCTCCCAATGTTTGTAGTGTTAAAGCATGTACAGAGCTTTGTATCCGCGGTAAAGTGAGAAAGATAATTTGGAGTTTACCTTTCCACATTTCCATTTCATTTACGTGGGATGACAAATGGTAAATGCGCTAAAGACAATGCAGAATACAATATGACCCCTCATGAAACCAATGGAACAGATAGAGGATGAAACCGAAGATGTTATGGGCTGTAAACTCCAATTGTTCGATGGACACCAAGTCATGTACCTGACTTCATAAAAATTACTAACTATCTGTGTTCGAATAGTGGTGTTCTGACCTTATTAATGTTTAGTTGCAAGGGTATTATTGTCCTTTCATGTAATAGGGTTTACTTAGGGTTTCTATGTTTCCCCGATATAATGATGTGATGGCCTCTTGTAACAAATATACTGAATAATAGAATTTCTCTCTTCTAGTTTCACTACATGGTATTAGAGCATAAGATCTAGGTTTGTGGGATATTCGCTTTCCGGCGGGTGGCTTATGCCTCACCGCCGTCCGCTGGGCACTTATCTATTCTATAATAAACCACAAAATCTGCACTATAGTCGTATCTTCTTCCTCCTCTTTCAGTTTTCTCTCTTCTAGTTTTATTATTTCTTCTTTTGATCC
This sequence comes from Rhododendron simsii, assembly GCA_014282245.1. Taxonomy (NCBI): domain Eukaryota; kingdom Viridiplantae; phylum Streptophyta; class Magnoliopsida; order Ericales; family Ericaceae; genus Rhododendron; species Rhododendron simsii. Next base: position 97,305 of record WJXA01000087.1, on the reverse strand, counting down.
TTTCGCGCACACTGTTCATCAATGTTACTGTTCATCATGCACTGTTCACTGGTTTCATCGCACTATCCACTCCTTTTTTCAGTCTTTAGGGTTTTAAAGAGCCAAGATTGTTTGTTTTTTTTACACTCCAATCCCTCATGTTTATTTTATTACAGTTTGGTCCCTGAACTTTGTAGTATTTATTTTGGAATGTGACAGTTTGGTCCCTGTTTTTGTAGCAGTGTGACAGTTTGGTCCCTTGTGGATATTTCTCGGCTTTTGGTAAATTTATGGGCAAGTCTTTATCTCGTTATTTGGTCGTTAAATCCCTATTTGTTGTGCCACCGACACCTTGTCTTGTTGTGATCCGTGTTGGATCCTTTGTTTATCTCTCCTCATGCGATTTGGGGTTCGCATGTGAGGGGGAGTGTTGGAACTTGTCTCATATTTCTCCATTAGCAATTTTGTTCGTTGTTCCACTACATTTGTTCGGGTACCGAAGTATTAGTGATTCTTCATTTTGGATTGGATCGAAGTTGCATTACCGCGTGGATTTGGCTTTGCTTTTTGGATTGTTTCAGTCGAAGATATCAGCCAGAGCATCTCATTTTCATCTTGGCAAACTCACAATGCTCTCCATGCTCGCATCATGTGTTTGAGGGGGAGTGTTAGAATAGTGGTGTTATGACCTTATTAATGTTTAGTTGCAAGGGTATTATTGTCCTTTCATGTAATAGGGTCTACTTAGGTTTCTGTGTTTCCCCTATATAATCCTCTTGTAACAAATATACTGAATAATAGAATTTCTCTCTTCTAGTTTCACTACAATCTGTAGATTTTTTGGCACTAGAATCTGTAATGTTTGTTCGAATTGATTAAAAGTCAAACAAATCTTCTGACTTTTTCTTCAATAAACTCCAACTAGAACAAACCCCATTGTACATCGCAAGTTTTTATCCAGATTTTATGTTAACATGATAGTTACAATTGTGCGTATTGTTCTCATTTTCTCTTTATGCAGTTTTATGCGTGCTTGTATTCTGTTAAAAACATCTACACATCTTTGCTCATGTGTTCCATTTATTTGTCCCAAGTAGCAGCCACGACCCTTGCACCGTAAGTCTAAAACGCCTCTCAAATATTTCAAAGACGGCCCCTTGTGTTGCCCGCTTTGAAATTAACTACTCCGGCCACGCTGCTCAACGGCTTCTCTCATCTCTCAACGTCAATGAAATCCAATGGCGTTCTTTGTTCGACATTGCCCACAGGCCAAAATCTCTTAGTGCGAGAGTTATAGCGATTCACACGGTAAGCATTTCTTAATGTAGTTGTAACTATATTTGGGGCTCTCCAGGTTTGGCAAACCATTTTAGCTTCTTGTAATTGGGTTTGGGTGGTAGTTTTAGTTTCTATTGAGTCTAGAATCTCCACCAGTGTCTCAAGATGTGTTGATGAAGTCTTTGAAATGCACAAGTGCTTGCAAGTGCCATCCAAGAAGGTATTACTCATGCATCTTTCATGTAACTCATTTTGGAACATTTTTTCTTGTAGCACTTAGTCCAATATATTTTTCTAGGGACCAAAAAGATTTTAATGCCTTAATTTTGATTGAGATATCACATTTTTTTGTTAAGCTGGGCATTAGCATTTTTGGTTTTAATTTTGGTTAGTCCCAGCATTAGCCTTTTGCTTTGCTGGCGCATTTTTAAAGGTAGCGCTGCGCTGGCGCTTGGTTTATTGAAAATGCTGTGAAGTGCTGGCGCTTGGAAGTGCTTGGCTCATAAGCCGATTGGGAAGCCATGCTAGCGCGTGGTAGTGCTTATGTGTCGTCCTCTTATTGGCTCCTTGTTGGGGTCTGCACTTGCCACTATAAATACTTTTTCTTCACACAATTAGGGCACAGATTTTTGCACAGCCATTTTAGAGAGAGAGACCACTCTTCTCCCTATTCATTTGGACAAAAATTTGCATATGATGATTTAGATCTTGTATCTTGGTCATCTTTAGTCAATCTAGAGAAATGCTTCATTTCTCATGTATTCTCTCTAGATTGTTTTAGTTTGCAAAAACAAAAAATTTCATTTCTTTAAAATTCACTCATACATGCCGATGATACTATTTGGCCGGATGATTCTGGAGCTGTGGTGAGCGGAGATCGAGGTGGTGGACTCGTGGTGGCTATGGGGTCAAGAAGGAGCTTGGGGAGCTACATCAAAGTGGTGGAATTAGGCTAAGCTTTCGGAGTAAAGTTGTATTTCTTCTCTCAGCACTTTGTAAACCTTTTGATCTATAGCAATTTTGTAGTTAGGCCATGGTTTTATGCTTAGGGTGAGTTGACCCTAAGTAGTTTCCACGTATACCCTTGCATTTGCGTTCTTTAGATTTATTTCTCTTTACTTATATTGTTAATTTGGATAGCATTGGCATGGAGTTAGAATAGTAGCTTGGATTGTTGGTTGCTTTAATTTAATTTGGTAGTCCTATTCAAAACCCCACCCCCCACCCCCCCCGGGACTTTGTTGCGCATTAGAATATTTCAGTAGTGATGATCTAATGCTGAGTTTGGGGTTCTATTAGAGTTGTTCATGCGAAACTATTTTCATATTATTCTGATCGCTGTATATGGTAGTGGATCTTATGATTGAATTCAAATGGTTTGTGTTGCCTGATTGTTAAAGGAATCTATAGAGACAACGAGTGTCTCGGAATCAGAAACAAAATAACTGGCATCACCATTTCCTCTTATGGAGGAAAAGGGAAACCAGTTATGCTCTTGCTAACAAATAACAATATATAGAAAAAAAAACAGAACCATAGATGGTCTATATGGGCATATGCAGATAGTCTGCATCTCTATCACAGCTTTTGAAAAAAGCATGGAAAAACACTTTTTTTCCCCTTGATTTTCATCATTTGGCTATTTCATCTATGTGAATGTGTAGTTTTTTAAAGTTCTGACATGTACAAATAAGGGTGGTTCTACGCAGACAAATGTTTGAAGAACTGATCCTTTAGTTGGCCCATTACAAAATAGCATGAGTATGAGCCACCGCTTGGCCCATCATACTGGTCAGGTTTGATTCTCTGTTTTTGCCTGAACCACACTAAATTAGACTTCAGTAATGCTTTATTTCACGACCTGTACAGAAAAAATACTTTATTTCAATGTTTAATTCCATATAGTGAAATGCATACTTTCTCTTATACTGTATGTGCTTCTCTGACTCAGTGATATCAGAGTAGAATGCTTGCTCTAAAACTGTATCCTTATTTTATCTTTGCATTGACATGAACTATAACAAACAAACAACAGCAGAACCCATTTAGTCCCCAATCGTTGGGGGTATGGGCGGGAGAGGATTGGAGACAAACCTAACATTTGGCAATATACTCAAAGTGGCTGCTCACAGAATACCACTGAAACAGTGACCCCGTTATACCATCTATTATTAGTTTATACACTAATGATGGGAAGTATTTATCTATTCACTTTTGAACATATGCTTATAAAAGAGCATGCTTTTTAGTGCACACCAATTCATCTACCTGAATTTAATTTTCATTCAATAACATATTGCGCCCTTCTAATCCTCCTCTCTTTTTTTGGTTGATGTGGCTGTTCTGGAACTCATCAATCATGTATGGAAAATGTTTAAGAATTCAGATGTTTAACTTTTTGTCATATTTGATGTCAGTCCTTGACCTCCTGTAGATATTGTCAGGACTAAAAACAGATTGAAGGTGGAGAATTTTACTATCGAGTTTGAAGAGAAAATTTTAGGGGCACAAAGTGTAACTTATCCTTTTAAAAATTTGATCAAGCATATCTATCTAACTACCTATACCTCTAATAAAAAAAAGTAACTCTTTGTCTACCTTTTAGGCTTTTATTGCTAAAGTTCTCCTATTATTAGTAAGAGATAACACTACCCAACCTACACAAACCACTTTTGTGATGCTGCCTCACAACCTTGCGTGGCTCTTCAAAGTTCAAACCACTTCCTGCTCAACTACCCAAAACTGTCATACACTTGGGAAAGGTCATATTTAAATGCAGTGCTTTACTCAAATATTTTCTGGCAGTGACTTGGGCATTCTTTGTTCGATGTGCAAACTACATAGACAAGTCTGTCTGTCACTTTGGTGAAGTTTTTCCAGCAGTTCTAATGTTCTATGAGCTTTTTTCTGGTTTGCATGTATGATATAAACTGTGAATTACCTTTCGTTTGGCAGCCACTTTATTTTACTACGTTCTACTTCCATATTTTTTCTTCTTTTATTATATTGTCATGCCTTGGTTATGTTGGGCTATGGTTGTTTTTATTGCAAACAATCTTGAGCGTTTGTCGCATGTTCTCTTCTTATTTTGTAAATGAGGTTTTAATGGTTTTTGTGCATCTTTGCACTTGTGTCTTGTTCACTATTTTCAAGCTTTTTTCTTAAACAACACTACCCGCTACCACTTTAGATGGCTTTTGAATCTTCTTTCTTCTTTGTTATATTTGCAAGCAAATTGTTCCTTCATTTTGCTCTCGCCTGACATTGAGGTCTCCCGAGATACATATGGGCAAATTGGTCAAGGTTGATGTAAATGGTAAATCTTAGAGATGCATCTTAGATTTTTTGGCCCTTGATTTGTTCCTCTGTCAACCATGCATACCTTGGTTTCAGTTGTTTTCCTTAATTTTCAAACAGCACTTCCTTAAGTAGAAGGTGGAGATTTAGTTAACTACGAAATGGAATTCCATGCATTTGTACTATCTAACTATTTTCCTATGTCCTAGAAATGTGTTATCCTTCCACTGAGGAGACAATTCTACTACCTTAGAGAGTCCATAAGGTATGAAGCTTTAGCAGGGAAATAGTTCAAAAACTTTGACCCTAGGGGGGCAGGCTACAGTGTTTCTAAGGTAATTTATGTAGGGGAATTTTTTTATTTTTTTTATTTATAGCCCTTAAGGAACTAAGTCTGAAAGTAGAGTTAGGTTATACAATAGTACCTTCAAACATGTAATGTAGTTGCCGATATGAAAGACTTTTTCGTGGTATTTTTATTCAAAGAGTATGTAACAATTAACAGTTACTTCTGTCTTATTCCAGAGGATGAAGTTTCTCCAAACGGACTACCACAACATAGGAATGGGGGTCAGACTACTTGTGTAGGCTGAAAATGTACCTCCAACTAGATACTAAGCACGAGGAGAAATTGATATCTACCATTCTAGTTTTTGAGAATTGACAATATTTTCATTGTAGAGGTATAGGGTTGGAGTTTTCATGATCCAGAGACGGCGGACCTCGATCTATTCACCCCAAAATCAGACAGCAAATTCTTCCAAATCCAGTTAGAATAAGAGCAATGGAAGAAAATATGGAGTGTTCTAAATGTTGTGATGCACAAGATCTTAAATGAGGTAAAAAACAATTATGTGATGTGTTTGCGGTTACAAGCTACCTCGTGCAAACTTAGGGTGTGAATTTTCGTACAGCATTATGTATAAGGTAATGCTTTACAATCGCAAATTAAATTCGATGATTTCTGCCTGGATGAGGTGTCTGTACACATGGTCAGTTTAGTCAAATTTCAAATGGATACAATCATTTAGATATGAATAATCTACTTTTTAAGTTGGAGTGAAACCAAATGTTCCACAACCATACAGTTAGCCTGCGACCAAACTCACCATTTTCTACGAAGGAAAAAAGAAAAAAGAACATTTGTTCTTTAGAGGTTTGACCAGGGTTCTATAATTGTCAGTGGTGTGCTCGCTATATATCTTCAATGGTCTATCATGGCTCTACAATGAATGCCCTTGTGGTTGCCTCTTACAAGGTATACTTTGATTCTTCCTTTTCAGTGATTGTGCGACCTTGCTGCAGTGGCATGGAACCGCGCCAGGTCACTTCTTTGATCTAAATGGCCCTGGTTATTCTTTTAGCACCCCCCACCCCAGAATGGCTTTTCTTTGGTCTTCAGAGGAATGATATTGAGATTCTGCTATTTTAGACGGAGTTGTTCTTATATCAAGTGTATTGGATAACTTTGAGTTCTTAGCATGTTAGCCTATACTCTATAGCCGTCATTTCCAGAGAAGTGGATCCTTGGTGGTAAATGATCGTCCTTTTCAGTTATCTATGCACAAGTGAATTGGGGATGAATGATCATGAGCAGATGTGTATGCTTATTCTATTATTCTTTTGTTACTTTCTGTTGGTTTTTTCAAATCTTCTTGATATCTTGTACTGGTTTAGGAGGAAAAGATTATCGTATTTAGCAATTGTGCATAATGTTGATGTCTATATATGAACATCAACTTGGATAAAAAAATGAATGAATTAGCTTCCATGCATTGTGAGCTTGTTACTGTATATATATTCGCGACTCTTTTTCTTTTTCATCTTAAATCTTTAAAGCATCATGAGTACCACATATTAGGTATAGATAAGATATGGAATTGAAGTCCTTAAGATGAATTATTTGAACGATGTGACTTTTTTAATTTATTTGTTTTATCATGTTAGGATTCAGGATGAATTGTTTGTGCGTTGCAGGTCTGTCAATTTTTCCTTTCCAAGGGGCTGCACGCACCGGCAAATGGTTTCTAACATGGGAGTGGCTTGGGGTAATTGGGTACAGGTTGCACCATTTGGGTCTTGGGTGCCTCTTGTAGGAAGTCCTGTCCTATTTGTTGATGTATATCTGTTTCTTCTTCTCCTATTGTCCTGAATGAACCCATCTATTTTGACAACCCAAAAAAATATAAAAAATTTGTTGACAGTCTGCTGTAAATTTTTTTTTTTTGGTTGACTCTGCTGTAATTTTGACAGTCTGCTGTAATGTTGAAATGACCTAAAAAAATTAAGTATCTAAATTGTCATTCCAAAACAAGATAGTGAATTTTTATACTTACCTGTGACGTTTGTGAAGGAAGGACAAGTCGAATTTCCACTAAAGCTGAAGAATGCACTAAGACTAGTTACTTTAAAAAAAATCGTTTAATACCCAACAAAATGAAAAAACCAAAAATCTTCCTCGAGTCTGAATCTCTCCTCCCTGATTTGGGCCATGCAATTGGAATAGAAGAAGACAGAAGCAGCGTAAGATGAATCGATCAATCCAACTTCCAAATCAACACAACCAGTTTTCTTGAAGTAAAAGTTGTCAATTTAGGCCTTGTTCTTTTGCGCTTAACTTAAAATTAATTTAAATCTGAGAATTTTTTCCTTATTGGAATTTTTTTTCACATTTATCAGTTTTTGCGCCAAATTTTTGTCGGTTATTGATTTGGCTCGACGATAGGAATCGGAAAAGTAAAATTTCTTTACGTTTACCCAATTATTTTGAAAAATAACAATTTTTTAGCGCAAAAAGTGAGGCTGCAACTTTTCTGGGAATTATCAAATGTTTTTCCTCTTTATAATTGAAATGGTCCTTGAAGGAGTATAATGCAACAACTGAGAAAAATTTATGTCTTTGTTTCCAAAATATTCAGCCTCTACGATGGGAAGGCTCAAGTCTCAATGATTTCGTGAATCGATCTTTGCAATTTTGTACCAGAGCAGTAGCTTAAGTTTTGAGATAATAATGAGTGCATATAAATAGATAAATAGATACAGAAACAAGGATAATAATAGATAGATAAATAGATACAGAAATAAAGATAATAATTAGAGAGAAAGCTTTACTTTTTAAATAGATGTACGTCATATACATCCAAAATGTAAAAAAAATAAGTAAAAAATTGAAAAAAAAAATCACTGAAGTTGAAATTTATCTACAAAAATGAGGGTAATAATTGAAAAAAAACCTTTTACTATTTGAATAGAAGAAGCTATATACATCCAAAAAATAAAAAATTTGATAAAAAATCTCTAAAGGAAAAACAAACAAGACTGACGAAATAGTCAAAAATTTTGAATAGAAGACTTATGGGGAGAACCAAACAAAGTGCATTTTTACAAGTTGCCAATTAATTGCCCATTCCAGAACACCTTCTTAAAAAATAAGTATTTATTTCGCATTTTCAAACTAAAAAATAATGTAAATAAAAAAAATATTTTTATTTTTTTTGCACCGTATAAATGATCTCGATAAGATCTATCAAACAAAATCCATATTGGTACGAAAATTATTTGCGTAAACACATTATTTTTGAGCTCGAAATTGTCTTTTTAAAAAATAAGTACTTAAACAGCTTTCTGGAACGGGCCTAAAAAGGTTTAATAGATTTTAAGACATGAGTCTCCTAATACGTGTTATGGGGATGATCGTTTCAGTCCTAATCGTATGGGGGATTCCAATTGGACACACTCAAGTCTTCTCTGACCACTTTGGTCAAGTTTTTTGTTTTTGGGCCGGGCTATTCGTAGCCACGTATTTTCTCCCATAGCCCACTCTATTTCGGTAAGTGGTTGTTGAAAATCATAAATAACATTTCGGTAAATAGCTGTTGAAAATAAGATTATATTTCGGTAACTACATGTCGAAAATATATTCAACTTTCGGTAGATAACTGCCAAACATGCATTTTCAGGCATTTTCGGTAAATAGCTGTTGAAAAAAATATCATATTTCGGTAATTTGATGTTGAAAATGTATCTTAATTTCGGTAACTAGCTGTCGAGTCTAATTGAAAATTTTTAACGGGCTGTGGGAGAAAATGCGTGGCTGCGAATAGCCGCGCCCTTGTTTTTGGATATGTTGTAGTTTTTTGGGCAAATTATAGTTACTCCCTCTAACTAAGCCTTGCGTACACTTACCCCCTGTAACTTTTTTTTTTGGGCACTTAATCAGCTCAAACTAACTGAAATTCAAACGGTCATAATTTCAAACGGTTATAACTTCTTCTTCCAAAATAAAAAATATGCAAATTATATATCGATTTTGAGGTCTTGAAGTCAGCTTTCTATTGACACCAAAATCACATCACGATTCAAAACACACAGAAAGTTATGATCAAAAGAGTAAGAGATGGTAGATAGAAAGACTGTTTTGATCATAACTTTCTCTGTACTTTGAATCGTAATGTGATTTTGGTGTCATTAGAAAGCTGACTTCAAGACCTTAAAATCGATATATAATTTGAATATTTTCAATTTTGGACGAAAAAGTTATGACCGTTTGAAGTTATGACCCTTTAAATTTCAATCAGCTTGAGGGCGTTAAGTGCCAAAAAAAAAGTTAAGGGGGGGTAAGTGTATGCGAGGCTTAGTTAGAGGGGGATTACTATAATTTGCCCTAGTTTTTTGGATACGGTCAAGTTTTTCGGTCCTAACCGTATGAGGATGGTTTTTCGGTTGGGGTGTTTTGGATGGTGTTTTGGATATGTTGTTAAAATTGTTGCCGAACAATTTTGGATAGTCCCTATTAAAAAACTTACGGAAATAAATTATTTCAATAAGTCCACTATTTTTAAGCTTGAAAATTGAAAATAAGTACTTATTTTTTAAGAACCCTTAACGGAACACATAAGAAATGAAACCCGATATCAAAAAACTCATCCCAAATCTAACTCAATTAGGAGATGGAGTGGGCAGATATCGGTTTTCCAAAATCTGGGCAAAAACGGATATCGTTAAACATGAATTTTGGTGTTCCTAATATTATAGACGATGTCTAAAATTTCAACGTTTCCGATCATCAAAATGGACCCAAAGGAATCCGGAAAATGGGCTGGTCAGAACTGTCTAGCCTCCTAAAGGGACTGGGAGGATCCTCATCCTTTTCCTTTCGCAAAACACGCTCCACACCAGACACGTTTTATTGTTTTTTGTTTCTAGAGGAAGAGAAGGAAAAATTTAGAAAACAAATTCAATTTTTTTTTTCAATTTCTTCTTAACTTATTCTTTTATTTTCTCTTTAAATTGTTTTCTCTCTTAGAGCATCTCCAACCCATCTCTCACTCTATCTCCATTTTGGAGATTCAAAAAAATATATTCTATTCAAAAAGTAATTTTGAAAAATCAACAACTCACCCAATTCTCTAATTTTCACCTTCAAAACTCTCTCAATTCTTTCTCCATTTACTGTTCGATATTGTTTTTTTTCCCTCCTTTCGTTAGATGCATGTTTTTTTTTTTCCTCATTTCAACTTGTTATTCAAACCAATACAATGATAGAATAATGTAAATGAGAAAAAATAATATTATGAGTTCAAATGGTTTGAATTTACATTTTTATTTCAAAATGTATTTACATAAGCTTATATTAGACTCATTTTGAAGATATTATTATTGTCTTTCCAATCATACAAATTTTTGTAGAAAAATAATGCGTAATGTAAAAGTTATATGTAATTGACGAAATTTTACCAAAAAAGTAAATAGAATATTAATGAAGAACAGAAATGAAGATGAATCTCCATATGAGAGGCGAGAATGAAAATTGAGTCTCTAAAATAGAGATGAATTGAAAGGCATGGATTCCCAAAATGGAGTTTTGGTGGGGCCTAAATAGAGATGAGTCAGAGGTGCTCGTGCCTTTGTTCCCCAAAAATACTAACAGCAGAGATAATTTGCAGAGAATCACGCAGAGATAAATGCGTTTGGCCCCATTTTGGGTCCCGAAAAAATTTAGAAAAATATCCATAAAATTTTGAATATTATTTTATGGAACCCTGTAAAAAATTAACTCCATTGGATATCGATAAGTATTACTTTTGGATTCGTAAGGGCGAAACTGCTCAGTTTGCCCGTACGAATCCAAAAGTAATACTTATCGATATCCACTGGAGCTGATTTTTTACAGGGCCCCATAAAAATAATATTCAAAAATTTATGAATATTTTTCTAAATTTTTTCGGGACCTAAAATGAGACCAAACGCATTTATCTCTGCGTGATTCTCTGCAAATTGTCTCTGCGCGGTCCCAGAGTTCCAAATGAGACCCATTCATCTGTACCAAAATTTCTATGTACTTTTGTACCGATGTATTTACGGTAGTTGGATTAAAATTTTACTTAAAAGATAAAAAATTCACACAATCTAACGATCCAAAATCCACGGGTACACGCGTACACGGAAATCTCCGGCATAGAGGATTGAGGCGGTTCCAAAGGGGGTAGGGTTTTGAGGTTTTCTATATATATATATATATATATATATATATATATATATATATGTGTGTGTGTGTGTGTGTGTGTGTGTGTGTGAGAGAGTGTGTGTAGTGTAGGCGATCCTCAATGGCTGAGAAACCCTAGAACAAATAATTAAACAGAACACAAAGTAGAGAGAGAATCGACACGCAGCATTCTTCTTCGCAAATCGATCATGTTTCCGGCGTCTTCTTCGCCGTCAAGGTCCCGACCGCATCAGAAAACTGCATACGTTCGAGCTGTCTCTCAAGGAGACTACGAAATGGAATTCTATTCCGTGGCCATAAATCACGATGTCTCGGGAGAAGAAGACTGCGGTGAAGACGGCTCTGTAAGGATTCTCACTCCGATAAAGGCGCCAAACGTCCCTTTGCACGGCGGCTTTGCTGCGATGGACAACAAGCTGTATTGTATGGGCGGTGATCCCCCATACAGAGCTGGGCGTTTTTATGAACCGGTGCGCAGGTTCTATGCTTTGGATACCAGCAGCCGTAATCGCACAAAATCCTCCTGGAAGAAACGCGCTTCGATGCGCAATGGTAGGTTCTTACCTCCCACAGTGGTGGTCGACGGTAAGATCTTCGTGTTCGGTGGGATTGAGGGTCCCTATTGCCATACGAGACATTGGGCTGAAGTATTCGACACTAAATCTGGTAGGTGGTCTTCCCTCCTTCCACCTCCACAATTGCCTACAGCGTATGGTTTGTTTGCTGTTGCTTTACCTGACCTTGGAAAAATTCTAGTTGGTTCATGTGAGGATGAGTTTCTTTACACTTATTATCCGGAGGAGGGTCTTTGGGAACTTTTGGATCATAAGATGGTTTTTGGCATTTCCTGCCATGTGAAGCCGGTGGCAGTCCACGCCACATTGTTCTGGTTTGATGACTGCAACCTTCATGCATATAACTTGGTCGACAAATGGTCCTACTCGGGGTGTATAAAGGATCTGGAAAAGGTTGTGCCCCTTGAGTCCCTGATGCCACCCAATGTTGATTTATTTTATCCAGCAGTGCATCATGTTGCTGGCAACGTGTTCTCTTTGCTCTGCCTTGAGTATTTCTCCAGTGAACACCGGGCTACCCTGCTGCATTGCGTCAAGTTTAGTATCTCTGATCTTGTTGTCCAAGGTGGTGAAGACGTATGCTTCAATGCCGCTGTTAGGTCTGCTGACGCTTATTCTATTCAGACGCCATCGCAGATCCTTGATGCAGTGGTAATGTAAGTAGACATCTTACCCTGTTACTGCTTTCGTCAACTTTTTTTTATTTGTATCAACCATATCTAATTCCGGACATATTTAAGTATTGTAGATTGGGTTGATGTATCTAAGAGAAGAATCTGTCTGTCGATTCTGTCTTCTTAATGTTGGTGAAGTACGAGTAAAAGACATTCCGCAATATATATTTGATAAGTAAAAGACATTCTGTAATATTTGGAATATATGAAGACTCAATTCTTATTTCTTGGGCGTAAAATGCAGCCAAAATTATAGATTTTAGTGTTTTTAGACAAAGCTTACACAATATAGAATTAGTTTTCAAACATGCTGAAACTTCTAAGAGCTTTTGGTTTAATGGGCCTTGAAAGCAGTCACATTTTGGGTTTTTTGGGGTTAAATTGAAGGTAGGGGAAGATGTTAGTGCTTGTTAACTGTAAATACGAGGGAGTTTTGGGGCTGAACTTCAGAATGTTCTTGGGTTTTGAAAAGTGCCCCACGACATGATTTGGTGTTCAGGTTTGACATAGCAATTACTTTATGCTGATGGGGTAGAGGCAGACTTAGCGTTTTCATCTCTCAAGCGTATGTGATTGGTTTCATATTATGAATGATGTTCACTTGACAAGTCAGTAGCGTAGATTCGACAGGTTGTTCCTTTTGCAGGGATGATGGAGGCTCAAAGGATGCATAGCTTTTGCAGGTTTTGGGCTTCTGTACGTATTAACTTTATGCAAATTATAATTTGTGTGGTGAGTTTTTTGGCAAGTTATTTGCTTGTTTATGTTAGTGGATCAATTTTTATTTTTTTTAATGAAAGATTAGACTCCAGAGTATTTAGATCTTTCTGGTTTTCCCTCTATTAATTGTTATTTAGGCACCGGTTGTTTGGCCGTACCAGTGTTTGGTTGCACAAATTATGAGTAAAACGTTTTCCTTCGTAAAATATATTGTCAGTCGGGGTAAAACAACTTACTGCCAAAGCATACGTAATTCATTTTCCAGTGCCACGGATCCCGTCGCTTCAAGACTTCTACTACCCAACGACATCCATGATCCATCCAGTCATTCACGATTCGTAGTCATCACTTCTATTTGACTCTCTCTCTCTCTCTCCAATTTCTACACAACTCCTCATCAATTTTCTAATTTTCTGAGCCATATATATATATATATATCTCTCTCTCTCTATATATATATATATATACATACATATATATGCACATGGACATATGTGATACAACTATATAGAAGTATATATCCTTACATATGTTACAAAAACCAAAAATATTTTTGTTTTTGCCAAAATATTTTACATGGAAAATAACAATCAACCAAACACCGGAAAATAAAAGTTTAAAGTATGGTATACATGAATATGACAACTATTCACTGCACTGTATATAGAGATTGATATTATGTAGTGGTTCTATAATGTTTTTGTTGTAATAATAAGAGGGGAGACAGAGAGAAATAACATCTCTATATGGGCTTCCTGAATTTGTTTCATAATACAGTATTGTCTTTGGTAAAAAAGAAGGGAACTATATGAAATCTTGTCGTCTCGCGCTTAGAAGAATAGTATACAAATTGTGACATCGAATCTTTTTGGGATTTCTACTTGTTTTGCTTGTGCACGAGTTTTAGCTTATGAAAGATGTTGCAAGGAACATTTAGGAGGATTCATTTGCTTTAGGATATATGTATGTGATATAGTTTCAGCAAAAAACAATTAGATTGTTTAGCTTATTATGAGTCTGAGCCTTTCGATATCGTGTTGGAGTTTTGGACCTCAGGTATTGATATGTGACAAGATCGATGTTGACTGATATATGGCCGATAGGTTACTAACTTGATATGAGAAAAATGTTCAAACAATGTGTAGCTAAACTATCTGTTGAGATGGATGAATACGTTTTTTAAGACTGGAAACAAATTAATGGCAAATACAATAAAGAAATGAATCCATTAATAACCAATAGAAGGTAACGAATATAACCAAGAAATAGATCCATGTTGCGTCCCAAAGTGATTGGGGAAACTTCTTGCTTGGTCATTAAATTAATATGCATAGACATGTGTAAGTTATGTAGCGATGCAGCTTGTTCGCTTTGATTTGCGTTGTTTATGTATTTCTTTGGGGTTTTAAAGCTGCATCCTTGGTGATTAATCGTTAATGACCAAGCAAGAAGTTGCCCCAATCACTTGTAACTGGCGATTAATCGTTAGTCGGACCTAATTGGATAGGCCCCGCTAGCGACTAATCGTCGATTAATTCCTTGTTTTAGAACACTGCTTAATATGCGTAGACATGTGGAAGTTATGTAGTGTATTTCTTTTGGGTTTTTAAGCTGCATCCTCTGTGATTATTTAGTATCTACTTTTACCTGTATTATTGTGCATAACACTTTTATTGTTCCTTCTTGTGGCATCATCGTAGGAATTTGTTAGTGCGATTTTCTAGTCATTTCAATCGAAGGATAATGTTTTTCAGATGCACGGTGACAGTGACTAGATGAGTTGATGACAGTTGGAATACGGACGAAAAAATTATGTTTCTTGGGTCTAAACAGGAGATTCTTTGCCATTGGGCTAGTTTCTTTGGCTGCAGTTTACAAATTGAATTATGGGGATTGTGTTAGTGTGGTTGGTGGCTGGGTGTCCTATTTCATGGTGGTTGATATTTTACAGAGTGGTAGATGGGTTAAAGACGTTCAATGAAAGAATAGCTTGTAGGGTCAAGTGGTCTTTTGCTTCATTAGCTCAATTAAAGAAGAAAATCTTGAAATGCTCTGTTGATTGGGATATGTCCTTGCTTATTTCTGAGATCTTAAGGTTCTCTTTTTTCACCCGAATTTCAAAAACTAGGGCGTGGTAATTGTTTAAATTGTATGTATACTTGTACGATGTTGAGATTTTACATTTCCATCCTTAGTGAAATGGTTAATTTTTTAGCTAGAAGAAATGGGGTAATGACCATGAGGTTGGGGAATCTTTTCACCTCAAAAGCTTAAACATCAACTTAGTGGTAACTCCAAGTAGCATTGACTTGAAAATTAGTTCTGCCTTTTTAATTTATAATAATTTGAACTTGAAGAAGAAAGACATCTAGATTGAGCTGAAGTCTGGATGTTAGATCAAGATACATAAATAATACTTGGACCATCAATCTACCACTTTTGGGTCGCCAAACTCACCTCTAGAGTGCATGTAGTTATTAGGGGACCACTTCCTTCCGGTTACTTTAAGGGTTTAGTGGTAGGTCCAATCACTCCCATCTTTTGCGCTGCTTAGGTCAGTCTAGTATCGTCTTCCTCTTCTTCTTTAAGAGATAAAAGGAGAGACCAATATAGGGCTTGTTTGATAACCTAAATTCAGTACTTAATACTGAATCAATTAAGTAATAAGTGATTCAGTAGGTTTGATAATCATATTTCACATTGCTTAACAAATTAAGTACCACTTAAAATATAAGCCAAAAAGTTGAAAAAAATTAAGTAGCTTTGAGCTACTTAATTTTTGCTGAATTTTTGTATACTTACATTGAACCATCATACCACAACCACTCCCACCCACACCGCCACCACTCCACTACCACCACTACCATCACCTCCACCACTCCACCACCATCACCACCACCACTCAACCACCATCACCTCCACTACCACCACTCCTCCTCCACCACTCCACCACCACCACTACCACCACCTCCACCACTCCACCACCACCACCATCTCCACTACCACCACTCCTTCACCACAACATCACCACTGCTAGCTTCACCACCACTCCACCACCACCACCACCACTACCAACTCCACCACCACCACTTTCTCCATTATCACCACCACTCCACCGCCACCACCACCTCTACTACCACCACTCCACCACCACCACCACCACTCCACCACATCGCCACCACCAGCTCCACCACCACCACCACCGCTACCACGACCACCAACTCCACCACCACCACCGCTCCACCATTACCATCACCACCACCAGCTCCACCACTCCACCACCATCATCACAATCATCACCACCACCGCCACTCCACCACCATTACCATCACTACACCACCACCACCACTCCACCACTACCAGCACTCCACCACCATTACCAAAAGTATATTGTGACCATTAGTAAATTAAGAGAGAATTGGAACAAAATTAATTCATCATTTTTTTAATTCAGTACTTAATATATTTGTCAAACAGTTTTTCAGCTTAAAAATTTCAGCATTCAGTTTTCAGTACTTAATTTTTCAGCTTTCAGTTTCAGTTTTCAGTTTTATCAAACAGCCCCATAGTGTATGTTTTATCAAAATTTCTTTTTGACCTGTATTTGGCTTTTATTTGGGAATTGGGACGTAGGAGATTCTTTTATGGGTAAATGGCAGGCCAGAGTAGGTGACCTGTTGGAACAGTAACTGATTATTCAAATATAAGATCTTAGGAAATATGCCTGTTACATGGTTTGCATCAGTTACATTCTATGATTCTTTCCGGTATGTTTGGCATCGATTCATGAGCTACAAAAGTATGCCTTCTATGTTTGCCAACTTTGGCCAGAGTCTCCAGAGCTTAGTTGCAGGTACCTCCAATGTGGGTGGCGAATACACTCGGAACCTCGCTCCCGTGATCCCAAGTCATGAACCTCGCTCCCATTGAGAAGGAACCCGCTCCCAACTAGGATAGAACCTTTTAGACATATAAATCCCAAAAGAAATAAAAATAAAAAATACCAAGCAAGATAAAAGACAAAGTAATGATAAGATATTAGAAAAATATGAACTTAAATTTGCTCAATTACATAATGTAACCATAATATTACGTAGTCAATAAGACGATCTTTGCAATTGACATGAATGACGCATAATAATATTTACTTGCATTACATATTTTCATGTATTATTCCGTAACGCTTCCCGTCCCGAAAGAGGAGCTCCTATAATTCTCCACCAATTAATCCCGCTCCCGCCCTCGCTTTGTGCAACTAAAATATGGAAAAGAGCTGGAATCACATATTAAAACTATTAATATTTTTATATTTTGCATTTTAAGTGGTAGAACAATATTTTCTTTTTGACATCTTACTACATTAAAATACATAAGAATAAATAATTTTTCCTAGACACTCCCGACAGCACACCTACACTTCTATGATCATCCGCTCCCTCGCCCCAGCTCCCGCTTCGTGCAACTAAGCTCCAGAGTCCAGATGTATGCATGAGCTGTATGTTTATGAGCAAGAAGTGCTAGGTTCTGTCGTAGGTTTATATTTTACCCCTGCTGGATCAACTGTTAGAATAATGGTTGAAATACTCTCTCGGTTTTCAATATGTCACGTTACTTGTCTAGCAGTCTAAGTATGAGCTGGCTCATACAAAATGAGGAGTATCACTTTGGTGGAAACTTTTCCCTCATTTCTTGTTAACATCCTCTGCTTCACCATGCCTTGTTTGAAGGCCTAGTTTAAAGCCTTGCTATGGAAGTGTAGGGATCTTTGCTTTAGAAATTTGACTTAAATACAGCAACAACAACAGAACCAGAGTGGTTCTTAGATTACCATTGGAACAGTGGCCCCCCTATACCAAGGAGCTAAGGCCCCCTATACCTCCAAGAACCAAGGAGCTAAAGAGACGTTTTGTTGCATAGTCATGCCCCCAAATCAAAGTCGAAAGGCATTAAAGAGGGCAGGCCTAGAGACCCAAATCAATTTCTGTACACATTATTATACTTCATTCATAGTCCAGAACATCGGAAAGCACATTGGGTGCCTAAATACCCCAAGTTCGACTTTGGGTGAAGCCCGTCTCTTTATCAGGCAAAAGAATTTTACCGGGTTCTTAGGATTTGTTATCTTTCAGTAGGAATGGAATGTCATTTTGGTATATATGCTGCCAGAACTAGGGCTGTCTAAAAAAATCCGGTGAACTGTGAAATCGGTCCAAACCGAACGAAATCGTATATTTGGATTGGATCCGTGGATTAATGGACTGGATACGATTCAAAAATTAAAAAATGGTGAGATATGGTTCGGTCCATGGATTTTCATTACGAAATGGTGGATTGACTGAATTGACAGTGAAATATTTGAAAATAATAAATGAAAATATATATGTATATATGTAAATAGTTTTAATCTTCTCGTGCTAATTGTATTTCACTTCCATAGCTTATTTATTTTTATGCAAGAGATTCATTTTACTATCATCTAACTTAGCTTCATTCATATCATTGCAGCTCTATAAATGTTTCACTCAATCCAATTCCGCAGTGACGTTGCAATACTACCCTTGCCGGTTGCACCTCTACAAAATGAAAGATCTTTGTAATATGTAGATAATGCTTGGATAATACTTGACTAGAATTTGCATGTTGTGTTGGTGGAATCTACTTGACTTCATTTGGTTGCTGGATGTAATGACAGTAATGCTTGTTTTTTGGGTGGCAAGAATATGGGTTTTTGGGTTGAATTTGCAATTTAGTGTTTATGGAATGGAATTTGTGAATAAAACCGGGACCGAACAATGACTCATGGATTGGATTGGAACCGGACCGTCAAATTTTTGTTTCGGACACAAATTGTATTTTCTAAAAGAGAATAAATTCTTTACACCGCCGGTGTAAACATTTGTTTCCTCCAAATCAATTGCATTGCGACACGTGTCAAAACAGTGGTCCCAATTAATAAAACATGGCGACGTGGCGCAATACAATTGATTTGGAGGAAACAAATGTTTACACCGACGGTGTAAAGAATTTATTCTCTTTCTAAAAACCATGACTCGTGGACTAGGATTAAATTCAGAGCAATCCGATCCAATCCGGACCATGGACAGCCCTAGCCAGAACAAGTGAAGGAGACTCATATGACATTGGGATTTTTGTACTACTTTGTTCAACTCCTTTTTGGTCAATTACTCGTTATTCTTCATGTTGTTTGTCGGTGAACCAAAACCATCTTTGCTGCTGTGAAATAGAACTTTTATCCAGAGGCGTGTGTTCTTCATAACTAGTTGGTGTGTGGTCTCGTAAACTATAGTTAAATAATGAACAGAGGATGCTTGTCTATGCTGCCTACAAGGCCTAGTTGGTGTATCGCAAAAGTTACGAACTATACCATTTTCTTGCTGGATTGTAACAGTTATATGTTCCATTGGATAAAAAGATTGTCGTTTCTATATACTGAACTATCTAGTTTATTTTTACCAAAAAAAAAAAAAATTGGAATTATCTAGTTTATATACATTGGGTTTCAACTGATTTAGGTAGTTGTTTATTTTAGACCCGATTGGTGTGACGGGATGATCACTGCTGGATAATGATTTTTGCTTTTATGAATGTACTCTCTCTCTCTCTCTCTCTCTCTCTCTCTCTCTCTCTCTCTGTGGTTCAGGTTGGGGTACATGAATTGCTTTACCTATTGCTCGGTTGAATCTTTAACTTGGGTGCAAGATTCTTCTTTTTTTCCTTTTCTTTTTTTATGAAGAAGACTCCTAGCTTATGTAGGTGTATTTACCTATTGCTTAGATCCTAATGCATCGCACATATTTATGAAAGAAGATGTTGTCGGACCTTTTCTTTGGATGCTAACGAAAGAAAACAGGAGCCTTTCGAGGGCTGTTCGTGGAGCACAGCAGTTTACACCAATGGGGGTCTTGCAATCAACGTAGGTGTCTCCCGCATGGACACACCAAGGTTGGCAAGAGTATCAGCACATCGGTTTGCTTGTCTGTAGATATGGTTGATGGTACTCCTTGTTTGGTTAAGAAGGAATTTGCAGTCCTCAATCAATCCCCTAGATGTGCCAGTGCGTTGAGTTGATTTGCATTCTTGATGAGGTTGACCGCATCCTCTGAATCGGTCTCAACATTCGCCCCCAGTAGCCCCTGGTCCTTTAGCAGTCTAAGGCCTTGCAAGATACTTCTCAGTCCAGCTTCCAAACTTGTGGCATGCTCCAGCTGTCCTTTGTATCCTCCGGTCCATCTTCCCCTCTTATCTTACCAATTCCTGCAGGGTCAGGATTTCCTTTAGCACTTCTATTTGTGTTAAAAGTTTCACCCTTTCCTTCAGAGGGATACGTGCAGCTTAATAAAAACGGTTGTTCTGACTACATTACATTTGAGAGAATCTCCAAGGATAACCAAATTGAGCATTAAGTCACAATCAAATGGGGTCGGCTACATGAATATATATTTTCCATTGAGCTCTATTGAGGGCATCGTGTTCCGTAATATCCGGTAATTCTTGCGCACTACCGCTTCTACGGTCAATTTCACTCCTCCTAACTACTGCGTCGACGGGTCTACGATAATCATGACCAAATCACATAAGTTTATGTTCTCTCATCTTGGCTTCTAATGGTGATACCTCTACCATTCCACGAATGCCTTTGTTTTTAATCGGAAAGTCTTACCGCACATCCAAGGATATTTAAGTATTAGAATATACTTGGAGCTCGTTTGGGATAGGTAAATTTTTTGTCTTATTTTTGTTTCTAGGAAATTTTCTTCTTTGAATGACCAAGCATTTACTTTCTAGGTCCAATACAGCAAAGACGAACCAGAAAAGTATAAAATTTTGACCGTAAGGTGAAAGAAGTTCATAAAAGACAACAATAAGCCCAAAAAATAGGTTAATTTTTGTCTTTAATTAATAAATTGCTCGTGTAAACTTATAAGGAAAATGTTACATGATAGAAGCGTAAATGTTCATATACGCGCCCCTTAATTTATCATTGATAAGTCCATTTATATTATTACTTAGAGTTTTATGCTTTATTCTTGTGTTGCAGGTATTTAGAGGCTTGATACAAAATAAAGTGTAATTTTGGATTTTACTCAGTATCGAAACAACGCCTGTGGTCAATTTAATAAAACGATGGGTCAAAGTTTGTGATGAATAATCGGAGCGAGAAGCACCCAACAAACTAATTCCTGTGGACTTAGGCTTGAGAGGTCGGTTGGGAAAGGAAAAGAAATAAAATAGGGTTTCCCTTGCCTCCTTATAAAAGGAGGCCACGCATTACACCAAAAAAGGAGTGAGCCTTGGAGACGCACAGAGACGGAAAGAAAGACAGTTCCGCTGGGAACAGAAGAAAAACCAGAGGCTGCGATGATTTCCTTTACGATGTCCGGCTAAACTATTTTCTGGGGCGTAGATGAAACTCGCACTCTGAGTAACAATGTTTATGTTTTGATTAAGTGTTTTTATTATGTGAATCATGGTTGTATGACTTGTGTATGATTTCTTAGGATTTATGCACGTTTATACAACGGTTCTTAATTGTTTGTGATAATTGAGTAAGATGGGTTATGCTCCGTAAGACGCACCGTGTTATTAGACGATCCGTGCCATAGAGACGGGTCGTACTAGTAAGACGGTTCGTGCGAAGCGGTGATAGCCCATGTTATTTGGTGATTCATAAATATTTTTAGGCGATACCGTAAGGGCCCGCGAGCCCTAACGATATCCGGATTGCTTCGAATAATAAACCTCCATCATCGTATAGAAATTGTTACAACGGGTCGAGTGGATTCGAAACCCTAGATCTTTTTTCTTATAAACTATCTTTACTTTTAATTGCTTTGCGTTAATTTAGTTTGCATAATTTTAGGAATCAAACAATCAAATCTCTTTCTGAATTAAGTTAGAAATTAATCTGAACAACTGTAGTTTAGCCTTTGTAATCCCTGAGGACAAAACTCGGAGTACTTACCGCTATCTTTTAGGTAGTAGTAATTATTCAGTTTTATTAATTATTTTTGATACGGAAACGACCCGATCATTACATGTCATTGCTTAGGTGAGTGATGTGATTGGTTTCATGCATTGAAAGATTACGTGAATAAAGAATCAAGATCGGAGATATTCTGCCTCATTTGGTGTAAAATAAAATGACAATGATTAGTTAGTGAAATCCTTCCTAGCAATCTTTTTGAAAATATCTGTAATTTACTTCAGATATCATATGATAGATGATGCTATATATTTCGGCCTCCCCTCCTAGGATACTTGATTAGCGAGCAATTGCCAAAACGTCCCATCTTTTTTGGAAAGTCGATCTTGTTTCGCGAGCTGAGAGGGAAGTTGTAATCAAAGCCATCGTGCAAGCTATTCCTAGTTAGGCAATGTCGTGTTTCCCTATGTCCAACAAATTTTGCAATAAACTAAAGCTCCTATGTAAGAAAATTCTGGTTGTCAGGACTCGGGAGAAGAGCTATTCAGAGCCCAGTTTCCAGGGGCATGGCTTTTCCCTACTTCAATAGCTTCATCTTGCTTTACTCGCAAAACATGGTAGGAGGATCGTGAAAAATCCAAATGCATTATGGCCATGGGTGCACTCGTTACAAACTGTTTACCGGAAAAAGGGAGCTATATATGCCCTCTTGGGCTTGGGCGACCTTACTCCAAGGCAGGGACCGACTCTCTAACGGTGTCAGACGACAAGTCTATAAAGGCCCTCCCATTAATTTTTGGGCAGACAAGTAAGTGGGTGCCCAAACCTCCAAATTCTATGATTCAATCTCCCTTTCTTGACTTAATCAACCCATGGGAATTCCTCACACAATGGAATTTTCACTGTCAAGAGTGGGTACCACACGGCCCAACAGGGGTTAACTCACGTATTTGTGCAGTTCTATCTGGAATCTGGAAGATCCCACCTCAGGTCAAACACTTTTTAGAAGCTGAATTGTGACACTTCTTGGAAGAATGGATCCCAATTTAGCTACGCTGCTGTTTCTTCTGGAGGCTCGGAAAGTGAAGGTCTATGTGGGAGCGCCGCTTTTGTGTGCCAAGCTCAGGGGGAGGCCTCCCAAAAGGCAAAATCTTGTACCTGCATGCCCTTGGCTTCTATAGAAAGCGAAAACAAACATTTGATCCAGCTCACAAAGCATATTACGTTATCTGAGGGATCCTAACCAGGAACATCCAATTCAAGCCCGAAAGCTCGTGGAAAAAAAATTACTTGACATTGTTTTTTATCAGCAATTTTCCTTTCTTACTGATGGATAGATACTCATTTTAGCATATGGACTTAAAATCAAGCACAAACTACTAAAAAATGAAAACATGAGTTGTATGTATCCACCATCATAATCGTGATTTCCAAAGTAGGAAAAATTCATAAAAAATGAAAAATTCACAAGTAAATCACAAACCAGAAAGAGTCACTGGATATCCAAAAACAGCCACATATATCCATATCTGGATGTGTAATTCTCAGATTTTGATTGATACTAAATGTGTATTTCCCAGAAGAACCATAGTTGCAGACAGCAGCGCCCCTTGTGGAAGTACTACCAGCAGAATTGAGAAGGCCAAACTAGAAACGGTGGGGTAGCATGCGAAACACTACTACTTGCATGGTAACTTATACTACTAATAATGTTTTTCGACCAAATACCATGCCAAAGAGTAGCATACTTCGCCATCGAAATATAGGTCAAAGGAATCCATATAATCTCCTTTTTTGATTTTAACCAGACGCTAGAGAAGCCTGAAGGAAATCAAGCAAAAGTGGTGCACAAAACTACATGACAAAGAGTACCTGAAATTAAAATATAACGTCAACACCACAGTTTTGCTTTCGATTCCACAAAAATATGTGAACTTGTCTCTCATACCTACTAAAATCCAAACAAAGGCCAACTATCAAAGCAGCGATTCAATTTTGTCTTTAAAACTATCTTTCTATACTTCTCTGTTTACCTTGTGTCACACGACCTTAAATGAGGAATGAACTCACAGAACCAACACTAAACTAAACTACTTATATGTGTTGTTGGTAAATAGCTATTGTCATCACAAATTTTTTTTTTTTTTTTGAACAGCGAAAGAAAATTTCTTGATCTTTGGATAAAGGATAAAAAGATTAAAATGGCAAAAGTACACGGAAAGATACGGGGGAAACATTCAACAAGTTTGGCGCAAACTGCACAGCAATTACCTGCCAACTTAAGCCCCAAAGAGAGAAAATAAGGGTTGACCAATAGGCAACCAAATAGATGAACCAATATCCAGTCATTCACCAAACCAAATAAAAAATGAGAAAAAGTGGCATAAGCTAGGCTAGTGATCATCCTTACAGCAAAGCAGCAGAAGAAACTGGAAACTGATGCAGAGCATAGCAGAACAAGATCCATCCATATGCATTGAAATTGTAGATTGGAAGCTACTACATAAGCATAGAACCAGGCCACAGAACATAAACTGGGTACTGAAACCTAATGCAGAATAAAACCATGTAAGCATTTGCAGAATATCCAATTGAGGACAATGCACACATCCTTTCCCTTACAGAGTTTACCATCGACAAAAGACGCATACAAAGGAAAAAAAAAAAAAACCCTGCAATCCACATTCCACACCCTTCCAATCCACTCCATTGTCGCATATAATAGATGTCAAACATAACTAAAATGTTTAGACAAGATAAGCTAGAGGGGGTAATCTTCATGAAGCAAAAGTTTGCACCCAAGATTAAGATTCAACTGTGCGACAGGTAAGCACGATCAGTTCCAGGAAACAGTAAAACAACCTGAGAGAGAGAGAGAGAGAGAGAGAGAGAGAGAGAGAGAGAGAGAGAGAGAGAGAGAGAGAGAGAGAGAGAGAGAGAGAGAGAGAGCATCAGCTCTTGGCCCTCAAAATAGTTTCAGTTAAAGAGTCCATTCATAAGGGCAAATATCTAAATTGGATGACACCAGTCCACAAAACCCATACACACTAACACAACTTTGAACGAGGTATTTACCTGCTAATCTTCTAGTAACACGGTGCTGGTTCTTCCTTGAACATTTTCTTAAGCTTGTCCCTGGAAAGAGCATTTGAACTTAGTAACAAATATTTTATGAATTAGAAATGGTATTCAAGTTACTAAAAGTCACCTGAAGAAATTACTGGCTGAAGATTGAAACCTTTGAACAAGACCGAAGTAGGCGACGGAGCAGGATTCTGGTAGAATATTGTACAGCCACTTTTCAATTTCCACTCGACTCACTTTTCGCATATTGGCCTATGAAAATACTAGTTAGACATGACACGTTCATAACATATGAAATTCCTATTTTCCTACCGATCCAATAATCAAGAAATAATAGGAACGAAGAATAAACGATGAACACCAGAATATACGTGGAAAACCCTAAAAGGGAAAAAACCACGGGAAGGAAATCATGCACTATAACTCATTGTACGGTTACAAACAAACCTATACTTACAACCTAGAATCGCTCTCGGTTGACCAAGGTTGATTGCCGAATCACTCGTTCACCGCACCCAGTGCTTGACTGCCGCTGCCTTGAATCGCTCAAGCCTTCCAATAACCTACGGAATCCACCGTCGGTATCCACCAGAAATCCACCAAAAGAACACTTTGATTAACAATCATAAAGTATGGAGAGGGCTCTTGGAATTAATCCGGAAGTTTGATGATCAAACGATCATATCTTTTTCCAAGAGACAAACTAGAAATCTCCCTCAGACATTTCTCAGTTTTGGAGCAAGAGAGGAGATGCATTCATATATTCGGTAGCCTTGAAATCCCAAGTGAGCCGCATATATATAAATGAATGAAATCTGTCAAGTTGCTCAAGCACCTGTATAGGCTTTTTCGGAGTTGCTTGAGCAATCACAACTGATGCACGTTGCCTTTTCAACCCATGAATTTTGAGATCTTCTTTCCTTATTCATCTGCATTGATTACGAATTCCTTTGATTCCTTCCATCCTTTTTCCTTCTCTATCTCTCAATTACAATATAATTGATTTAGTTTCTAAAAACACATCCTCTCAATTACAAATGATTTGATTTCCTTCCACTTCCTAAAAGGACACTCTAGAAATAAATAAAGAATAAATTTCAACTCAATGAATTTTTGTCATGGGATTTGCCAAATAAAAACTTGACCTTACAATCTCCCCCTTTGGCACTTCCATGACAAAACATACATGACAACCTATCCCTTAACAGATTGATCATGACCTGAGAAACTGCAGAAACAAATACTTAAAGACAATCTGTTAATCAATAAATTTCTCCCCCTTTTTGTCATGGAATGACAAAGGTAGAGTACACATGAATAAGATTAATAAGGAGTAAAAGGATATTTAGAAGTCCAACAAATTAGACAATCCATAAACAAACTAAAGCTAATATGCCATGTTAAGGAAGCCGAGATTCTAGAAAGCATTTACCAAAGTAACTTAATTAACAGAGTACCAATCTAGAGGAAAAGACTAGCGAAGCTCCATCATGCTCGAAGCAACCAAAATAAAATAAAACCACCATCGGTGGCCCAGAGATCAAAAAGAATTGTTTTATTTTATTTTATTTTATATATGGATGCTCTAGTAACTGCTGAGTATGAAAGAGACATTGCCTTAGAGCCCAAAACAAAACAGAAATTTTTTGTAGGACTAAAAATGCTCTGTTTGTTTTTTTTTTTTTTTAAATTCCAGGGAAGACAAACGCATGGATGCAGAGATGAATACTCAACCATGAGAATCAATAAATGTCACTGCAAGTTTTTGAAATGCATGAGTAAACTTGTATGTATCCCAAGCATGAAGAAATCTGAAATTAAGTACAACATGCAGTATGAGACTATGACAATAGTGGGTGTGTGACACGTCAGAAATATTAAGACCACCATCTTCGGATACAAGATTTCTCGTGTTCCATGAGAATGGCAACCACCCTTAAATCCTCCCACGAAGTCAAACCAGACATTATGATACGAATGATATCCCAAAGCCTAACAAACTCCCCCTCAACAATTAAATACTCCCCCTCAACCAATGAGTATTTTGTCATATCAATTTTTATTGAATCTTCCAAACAAATACACGTGTTTTAGTATTTTTACCCCACTGCCTTTTGACACGAATATTGGAAATAAGAGTACCTCATACCCAATCCCCGGTTACTAAGCGAGTGGTCCAACACGGAAGCCTTCACAAAGTCTATCCATTTTGTGACACGAACGCTCAGAGGGAGAGTACCTCACCCCAATTGTCCGGTACTCGATGAACGCCTGGATAAGCATTAAGAACTCACAAATAGTCTTTTGTCTTTTTATAAGGTTTTTTTTCTTTTTTTTTTAACAAAACCAAGAGAACACCGTATCCAACCAAAATGCCAAAAGGTCAATCGCCGAGGGAACAAAATGAGACATTCCAATGGACATGAGAACCAACTATCCAATCTGAATAATCTCTCTAATCCTGACGTGTAAATGTGGCGATCATAGAGTCATAAGGCATGGTGCAACTAATGTCCAAATGTATCACATGAGAGGAATGAACAAGAAGTACGCATGCATTTGAAAAAAAAAGAAATGCATTTAGTGAAACCCATGGCTGACTACTCACTCCAAAAATATGCTTAGCCCAAAAATATTTATTGATTATTAAGTTTTCGAAAACAAATAAATATATGAATGTTTTTGGATTTTCTTTACAAATCATGAATTAAGCAGGGAAGCGAATTAACAAAAGAAAATGCTAAAAAATAGAAGTAATAAAACTAAACAAATGACTCAACTCGTAGCTCTAGGAACATTATAAGCAGTAAAGACCAACCTAGACTACGGAAATGAGAC
This sequence comes from Rhododendron simsii, assembly GCA_014282245.1. Taxonomy (NCBI): domain Eukaryota; kingdom Viridiplantae; phylum Streptophyta; class Magnoliopsida; order Ericales; family Ericaceae; genus Rhododendron; species Rhododendron simsii. Next base: position 69,411 of record WJXA01000087.1, on the reverse strand, counting down.
CAAGCCTCAAAAGGCAAGGTTAACACCTCTAGATAAATTCGCATGAGATTTTAAATCCAACCTCCTCACCCAAATAAGTCTTGTTTTGACTTGACTAGTGTTACACAATTTATTTGGTTGAACTCCAAGAGCCATGTTTTTACCAGACATGTTTTTAGTATTATCATATTTAGTGTAACTAGTCCAAGACTTTCGAATATTACCATGTTTAGAAATAGTTTTATTGTTAACAACATGATTGCGCACAACAAGAGGGTATCCGTGTAATTGAAAACACTTGGGTCTAATGTGACTTTTTACACCACAAAAATGACATGTTGGCATATGTATGTCATAACCATGAGAATATGCTAAGCGTCTGTGTGAAGACTTTGGCACAAGCAACTTCCTACAATAAGGTCTAGTGTGACCTTTGACTTGACAATAATGGCATGTAGGAATAAATTTAGCAAATTTGTCATGTCTAATATTATATCCCTTTCCAATCACATTTTTAGCCGTATCAATACTATGGGGTTTCGGCATTACCTTCTTTGATTCCAACTCATTTGGTTTACCTCCAATTATTTTTGAGGACGAAGCTTCATAAAATCCAAGCCCTGTTTTGTCACTCGTTGGCCTTTGAACATCAAGAATTTCGTCTAACTTCTTGAAACCTGTATTCAAATGCTCAAATAGAATATTAGCATTATCAATTTCAATATTTAATGATTCTATTTTATCTTCTGACGTAGCCTTTAAATCAGTCAAGACTTTGTTCTTTTCTCGAAGACTCTCAACCTCCTTACTCAACTTTTCTCTCTCACTAGTGACATTGCTCAAAGAACCTTGCAACTCTTCCACTTGTTTTTTAGCTATCACTAACTCCTTGTTAGAATTATTATAATTCTCAGCCATTTTCAAATTTGACTCATTAATCTTAATACTCTCCTTAAACAGCATATTGTAGGATTGTTTTAGCTCATCAAAACTAAACTCCTCATCACTTCCCTCATTCTCACTATCATCTGAGGATTCATGATCACTAAGGTTCGACTGTAAAGAAGCCCCAAAAGCCATAAAGTTTGTGTTATCTACTTGTTCTTCCTCAGAATTGTTAGATTCACTATTGTCATCCCAAGTTATGTTGGCCATGAAATTAGTCTTTTTCTTCAATTTGTTAATGCATTCATGCGCTAAGTGACCATACCCTTGACACTCATAACACTTTGACCCACTCGGTGGTCCTTTAATCCCCTTCTTTTCTTTACCACTAGAAGACTCACTTTTTCTTTTGTTTTCAAATTTCTTATTACCATCACCTTTAGTCATTTTCTTTTTAAAAAATTGTTTGAAGTTTTTGGTAAATAAATCCATAGCTTCAAGGTCATACTCATCATCACAATCTGACTCTCTAGACTCGCTTTGAGAGCTTGCAAAAGCAATCGACTTGGCTGATGGTTTAACTTTAGAATTTAAAGACTCAGGTTGTAACATATCAGCTTCATAAGTTTGGAGAATACCTACCACTTCTTCAACAGATTTTTCATTGAGTTTACGTTTACCCTCAAGCATAGTGACCTTTGTCTTAAACCGTTCAGGCAAGGATCTCAATATTTTCTTAATTACCCTAAAAGGAGGAATAGGCTCATTGAGGGTTTCGCAACTATTAACGATAGCGATCAATTTAGAGTAGAATTCATTAAAAGTTTCATTCTCTTGCATTCTTATTATCTCAAATTCAGTAGTGAGTCTCTGTAACTTAGATTGTTTAACAACATCCGTTCCCTCATGACAAGTTACTAAAATATCCCACGCTTCTTTTGCAATCTCGCAATTTGCAATCTTGCGATGCTCATTAACATCAACAGCACTAAATAAAATATCCAAGGCACGATTATTAGCTTGTAAAGCAGCCTTTTCCTCGCGAGACAATTCAACAGTAAGTTTAGGGACCTGTTTTTCTTCTACTTTTTTCGTGGGATGGCTATACCCTCCGATGCAAGAATTCCAAATTTCCTCATCCACAGACCTCATGATAGCTTTTATTCTAGATTTCCAGTAGTCAAAATTTTCACTATCCAAAATAGGTGTACGACTCGACGGATGATTCATGTTATTGTTCATGTTCATTATTACTATAGATCCGCTCTAGGAAGAAATCCAAAAATTAATGAGCGACCCGCTTTGATACCAATTGAAATTTCTATTTTCCTACCGATCCAATAATCAAGAAATAATAGGAACGAAGAATAAACGATGAACACCAGAATATACGCGGAAAACCCTAAACGGGAAAAAACCACGGGAAGAAAATCATGCACTATAACTCATTGTACGGTTACAAACAAACATATACTTACAACCTAGAATCGCTCTCGGTTGACCAAGGTTGATTGCCGAATCACTCGTTCACCGCACCCAGTGCTTGACTGCCGCTGCCTTGAATCGCTCAAGCCTTCCAATAACCTACGGAATCCACCGTCGGTATCCACCAGAAGAACACTTTGATTAACAATCATAAAGTATGGAGAGGGCTCTTGGAATTAATCCGGAAGTTTGATGATCAAACGATCATATCTTTTTCCAAGAGACAAACTAGAAATCTCCCTCAGACATTTCTCAGTTTTGGAGCAAGAGAGGAGATGCATTCATATATTCGGTAGCCTCGAAATCCCAAGTGAGCCGCATATATATAAATGAATGAAATCTGTCAAGGTGCTCAAGCACCTGTATAGGCTTGTTCGGAGTTGCTTGAGCAATCACAACTGATGCACGTTGCCTTTTCAACCCATGAATTTTGAGATCTTCTTTCCTTATTCATCTGCATTGATTACGAATTCCTTTGATTCCTTCCATCCTTTTTCCTTCTCTATCTCTCAATTACAATATAATTGATTTAGTTTCTAAAAACACATCCTCTCAATTACAAATGATTTGATTTCCTTCCACTTCCTAAAAGGACACTCTAGAAATAAATAAAGAATAAATTTCAACTCAATGAATTTTTGTCATGGGATTTGCCAAATAAAAACTTGACCTTACAACATATTCCTCTGTAAAAGAAACAACATTAGGGTTTATTACTTACAGGTACATTGGTCTGAAAATGAACAAGAAAATTCCTCTCAAAATCTACAAATCCACGTGCATTATTGTACGCAACATTTGGATATGATCCACTAGCATAAGAAGCGTTGGTTCGATTATACATCAGCACGCGATAGAGAGGACTCCGCAAATCCACCGGAATGCATGCTTGCCACCCACTCATGTCTATGGGATGGTTCATGAACTTCATGGTTTCAAAACCAATTGTGTTTCTCTTCTTTATGTTCCACAGCATGTCCTTAAACAACACCCTTTCTTTTCCATCCCAAAGCAAGGGTGTGTTATATATATAAAAGCAGAAGTCCCTGCAAAAATTGAAAATTTCAATCATAAATTGAAGGATTAAAGCATGTGAATTACTGTATTACCTCAAATTTTTTAGGCTGTTGCATTGTGAAGTCCTAGGCAACATGGCACATAGTTCATAGAACATGTTGACAACTCTTGGCGGTGCCACTCGAGTAGCTCCCGGTCCCAATGCGGGAGGGGTGATTGGATGACCTCTAACGACCCTCCTCACGATGTCTTCAAAATCAGCAATATCCTTGCGGATTCCAATTTCTACACTTCCAGCTGTAGTATCTGTGAAGTAGATATGTTACAATGGAGCCATAAGAAATGCAGAAGCAATAATTAAAGTTGCACAACTTTAGATTTTGCTACATGTGAATATGCAGATCCCTTATTTGGTTGACAAAAAAAAAAAAAATCTTCCTTATGGATCTAAAGGTGGCAAATTACAAATAACTATATGAATTTATAGCTAGAGATTTTGATTGAGCTTCTCAACAAGTAAGCTGTAATGACCCGATTCATCAAGCAATGCGAAGTAAAACTAAAAACAGTTACATAAGCCACATTCTTCCATCTTTATCTCTCCATCCCCAATACAGGTCAAAATAAAATGACTACAAACTCTTTTCATAACAGAAATGTTTGACTATTTACAAAAGTTACCAGATACGTACACAAGCTGCTTTTCTCTGATGCATATTTAGATCAACCATAGGGATAGTAAATGTCACTACAAACAAGGATGCATAGCTTATACTGGTATTCGATTAGCTAAATTGCCAAATGATTCACCTGATTATTCAGGAGGTTGTGTAAATCAATACTTCTTCTACTAATTCTTAAGTACTAGGGGGATTCCCTATATAATTGTGAATGTGTCCACAAAAAAATTCAAATGTACATATGCATCATAACCTCCCTTAAGAGTAAGAGTTTAATATGCTATCAGATGACCATATCAAACTAACAGTTGACAATCAATAATTGAAATTGCAAACATTATGGAAGCTATTATACTCCAAATTAATAGACTAAAGTGGTCTATATCTCACCATATGTTGACGTTGCTATCAACACCTCATCTTGTGGACTAATTCTAACTGCCGTCTTGATATTGCCATGATATGCTCCGGCGTCATGAATAGATTGCAAACCTCTCATAATGGCCCTACAAGAAACACAAACAATTATTTTCCCATAACACATTAAAAAAATATATATCAATTTATACAATTTTTTTTTCTTTTGGTCATACCTAAGAACAGATTTAGTAGGGTCCCAAGACCGATGCACTGAGTTCCTGACTTGTCATACTCCCAACCAGACTTTTGTTTTGTTATCCAATCGGTCAATGTCACTCCGCTAAATTCATTTCTTGATACCAACATACTTGCATTATTGCAAGTACCGATGTAAAACTGATTACAAATAGAAGGATTTTTTACTTTTTTCAAAATGTTTTCCAGTTGTTGTGTTTCTTGATCATTTTTCATCATGTGGACTGTTACGTTTTTGAAATCTAATGGATCGTTTGTCCAACAATGGACTTCAAACGTTGAACCATACAAGTGTTTTTTGATTGTATAGTTCAATTTTGGAAAATTGATTTCGAATTTCTTTTCAAGCCAAACCTGCATACAAAACATGCAAAACAATAATGTTAGGCTTTCTTTATTAGCAAAATAAAATACATCAACTAAATAAGTGGAATCATAATTTACAACTCCTCCAGTTGGATTCCTCTAACCTTCCAATTATAACACTGATGAATAAATTCTCTAGTTGAAAAGAAAAACTCAAGGAGATCAAATAACTATTTGAATAATTGAGACTCACTGTGGTTTTGTAAGCTAAGAATTACCCTCTGACCAACTAAAAGCACATAATCCAATGAATTTCAACACAATCGTAATCCATGGATTCATTTCAGATTGGAAGGATAAGACAACTACAATTATGATTGAGAGATTTTTCCCAAAATAAGAAGAGAAGAAGATTTTCATGCTGTTGGGCCTCAAGCAACGAATCACCTGTCCTGCATTGAGCATTAGTTTTAAGGCTGTATTTGATTGATGAATTTTTGGAGGGAAAAGGAAGGCGAAAAGGAAAACTTGGAAGAGTTGCTCTGTTCCTCCAAGTACCTAATGCACAAATGTCAGAATTGAAAGAAAAGAGAAGAATAGGAGAAAAGGAGCAAGTCTACAATAAACTTGGGGCCTCGCACACTATTGTTTAGAAATCATGCAATCCAAATGGTACCTAATAAACAAAGGACTCATACAAAAATTATTTTTTAATATAAAAAGAAGTCTAAAATTCTTAAGAGCATCTCTAATGGATGCATTAGCACATACCTACTTGAGTGCCACCTCATTTGTTCACAAACTAGGGTTTGCCCGCGGCGCAACGTGAGATCTAATTAGTGACAATTGTGCAATTAATATTGTTTGGGAGAGAGAGGGAGCCGTAGGATTTATAGAGCAGATCAATGGTTAAGATTTATAGAGAAATAAGATTCAAAAATCGTTCTCACTTATTATGTAAATGTAGCCATCTTTCTTTCATTTTGGTATGCAGAAGTCATAATTTTTCAAAAAACTTTGTTTCATATATGCTTGCTAGAAGTCTAAATCGCCGGTTTGTTTGCTGGGCATGGGAGCTGGATAGAGCATCCGTCGGGTAACATATCTGGTCGCAACCATGTCCCAGCATTGTTTCATTTTTTCAAACCAGATATAGAATCCTACACCCCACACCTATCACAATTATATCCAGCCCTTTATCCTTCCCAAATGAACACATTACCCCTCCCCCTATATATCCACCCATTCACTCGTATATTCAAGGGTAAACTAGTAAACACAACCCTGGCCTATCAAACTTCTAATATCCATTCACATCAACTCCAACACAAACATCAAATATACAATCACCATTTGTATAATAATCTCCCCGCATATCATATCCACCCTTGTAAGTTGTATCCGCCCCTATACTAACATATGTATAAGGGAGTTATAGCTAAGTGGGTCATACACTAGCCAATGCTAGCAAGTGTGCCAAGTGAGGTCATTCCTCAAACTAAGACAGCATGAGAAATCTTCATATTTTAATTAATTTTGTTGTGACCTGTTGTTTGTATGATAATTTCCCTTTTTATTCAGTTTGTGTAGTTCAGTGAACAAAGATAACATACGGTAAAATTATCTATTGGAGTACCAATCAATGCACTAATTTAGCTAAGACTTACCACACAAATATGGCACCTATTCCTACGCTTAGCATACGTTTTTAGATAGGCTATTGGAGATGTTCTAAAGTGGAGAATGATTTTGTCAAAGGAGGGCCAACAATACCATCTCTCACATTGGTTTAAAAAAGAGTGGGCCCCCATAAAAATACTTTCATCCGCATCAAAAGGTGATTGTTCCGATAAAATGCATATAATCCTTTCCGTTGTCAAAAAGTGTATTAATCATGTGGTGCAGTAGAGAGATGCAACAATCAGCCTAATCAATTAATTCAGGAGATTTCCAATCAACATCCAAAACCATTTATCCTTGATATTAGCAATTAAATTCGAGAGATTCCTTCCTTCTTATATCCTAGGCTTTCCATGACGAAGGTAGAATTTAATTAAACACTCTCGCTTTAAACGAGGTTTAGTGTGCTTATTATTCGAACCAATCTCGAATGAACTCTGAACAAGCCGATTTCGGATGAGTTAAACTCAAGTAGTTTGGTTTTCGAACACAGTATATATATAACAGTCACACGGCAATCCAGCTAAGCAATAGATTATTTAAACTTGGTTTCAAAACTAAACGAGGTTTAGTGTGCTTAGTTTCGAACTGATCTTGAACGAGCCAATTTTGGACCAGCCAAACTCGAATAGTTTGGTTTTCTAACCAGCATATATAACAGTCACACGACAATCCAGAGATTTGTTTGGCATAGAGAGAGGGGCAGAAATTTTATACCTCAGGGCCTGGGTTTGGAGCCACCACCACAGAGGACACATTTCGCTTTTTCGGCACCCAACGTTGCGCCATTGCGTTCCGAAAGATGATAGTTGACTCCTCTCAAGCTGTAGCGGCCAACGTACACCTTTTTTTTTTGGAAGAAAAAAGAAGGCAATCAATATACGAGAAAAGAGAAGAAACCAACAAACAGATCTTTGCATCCCGACATATAATATATAAACCCCATGGGCGAGGAAGCACAAAATCAGAACATGAACGACAAATATACAAAACATAGATGGCGTACATACAAATTTGGGCAGGCTTAAGCCACCATCAATCTCAAAAACCACCAAAAAAAAATCTCAAAAACCACCAAAAATCCAACCACAAGAAGCACCACTACCAGTAGCTGTTCTCGAGATGAATAGTTGGTTGTTTCACGATTCAAGCTGCACCATTTTGAAAGAGATGCTCTCAACTTTGAATACCTGTGCTTCTATGGTTGGTTTACCCTGTCGATATAATGCGTCTGCTATCTGTTTTTTCTCAACCTCCCTTCTCCACTGTGAAGGCAATGGACCAGCTGTCCCGCCGACACCCACAGTGAGCCTGCCTGCCTCCCGCTCTCTCTCTCTCTCTCTCTCTCTTCCTCCCCCCCTCTCTCTCACTGCGCCATGTTATGTAAGTTTGTACACTTGGTTTTGGACAGATTCCCTACTTTTTCTCAAATCCAAAATAAAAGGAGCTTTACCTCGGTGATTTTAATTTCTTGGGAAACTGAGAATTGATATAAACTAGGGTGTCAAATGGGCGGGTTTGGGTCAAATTGGATAAGTTGTAAGTGAGTTGGGTATAAACTAGGGTGTCAAATGGGCGAGTTTGGGTCAAATTGAATAAGTTGTAAGTGGGTTGAGTCTTTAATGAGCCATTGACTCATTTAGACCCATTAATTATGAGTTTAATTACTCATACCCAACCCGACCAATTTATTTAAAATCAAATCCGACCAGCACATTAACCAAATTACATACTATATACTAAAATTTAAAATAACTAAAATACCAATGTACACTAAAATACTATATTATAAACCTTGCTTTCCTTAACGGCTGATTGATTGTATCTAAAAATAACTCTAGCACATTTTTGTATAGGCTACAAGACTTCACCACCAACATCTTAATTAATTAGGAAAACGCACGTAATTAGAAAATACGGATAATGGCCTAGACGATTCCAAATATGAACAATTTTTTTTATTTGGGGGAAATCACGAGTTATGAAAATTAAAATATTGAAGGTTATTCATTTCTCGGGTTCGCTCTAAGTCACAAGTTCGTGGATCTGGAGTTGGGGGTATGCCAATAAACGAATCGAACCGAACCGAACGAGTCTAATGGCTTGTTCATGCTTGGTACAAAAGCTAAACGAGCTTCAAAAGTGGGTCCTAACTTGGTTTGTTTACTAGTCAAACCAATCTCGAGCGAGTTTTGAATGAGCCAAGCACTAATTGAACTCGAGTAGCTTGGTTTTTTTTCCCAATTTAAACTTATCGAGCCACTCAGTAGGGTTGTTCAAGAGCAACTTGCATATTAACCAACTTAACAAATGCGTTCGAGTTAAGTGTGTTTATGCAAAGAATAGATCTCAAATGAATTTTTAACGAATCGAACACGAGTCAAGTGCAAGCTATTTAGTTTGTTTAGCCGCACTAAATGGAAGTGAAAGCGAAAGCGAAAGCGAAATCAAAATCGAAAGCGAAAGCAAGAGTGTTAAAGTGCATTTCCTAAACAAAGTATACCACTAAAAATCGTGGGAGCCAAAAACCCTGCAGGTTGGCTTAGTGGTCAAAGTCTTGGACCAATGCTTCTTGCGAGAGGGAAAATTGAGGTGGGCTTACTTAGGTTTTTGCTATTGATCTGAGCGGTAGTAAAAGTGCGCATATAATATAAGGAAAATAAGAATTTGAATACCTTTAAAGTATATCGAGCAAATGATTAATCATTCATTGCCTCACAAGGCAATATCTCAAAAAGGAAAAATTTTTCAGTGCCGAGCGGGTACCACGTGGTGCCCGCTCGGCCATCCAAGCCGTCCATTATGTGTATGGACGGCTCAGATTTGGAGAGAGAAGAGGAGAGAGAAAGTGTTTGGATGGGAGGAGAGAGAGTGTTTTGATCCGAGCCGTCCAAAAATGCATCGGACGGCTCGAGTGCGCCGAGCGGGTGCCACGTCGGCAATACCCGCTCGGCACCGAAGAATTGCTCCTCAAAAAGATATGAGCTCTTCATTTATGTGGCCCCCAAATTAACAGTGGTGTGACCCATATAGATGAAGGGTTCAGATTATTTACTGTCCCATGGGAAAAAAAAGAGAAATTTTCTGTAGAGCAAGGGTAGATTAAGGCCCTAAACTTTTTTGACTATTTATTATAATCTGTAGCATATATTTGTACTTCGAAAGTGAAATGAGAAAATCATCCATGATCTTAAGATTGATCACATTGATAAAATGCATGCATAGATGTTTAAAATTTTTTTTGACGAAACACTTTTTTGCGCACTACTTATGCGTTTTACACATTTTAATACAATTCTCACCTGTGTATATCAAGGCCTGCTTGATTCGTTTGCTGATTGCTGGAAATTAATTAAATAAACAAATGATAAAAAAATAAGTTCATATATTTAACAACCAGTTGGTTAGTTGCTCATTTTGGGTAATTTTTCTTTTTTGCTTATAAGGTTGATAAACGATCTTATTAGCTCATGATTTGCAAACAAAAATGAACAAATAAGCAAGGAAATTAAACCAAATACCGAAAATGTTTAGAACACACTCACACATTAAAGTTCTAACCACGTGTATGTGAGAAAAGTGTGATCGGAGCTTTGATTGTGTACGTTGCATTGCTCATGTATAACACTAGTGTATCATGTATGTTTTCTGAAATTAATCACCTCCTTTAATCGCAAGTTAATTCTAATATACGAGTATATCGTCTTGTCTGGTGTAATAGTACTGTAGTATGTATGTACAATATCGTTCCCAAAAAAAAAAAAAAAAAATTACTCCTACGTTCAAAACTCTCTCTCTCTCTCTCTCTCTCTCTCTCTCTCTCTCTCTCTGTGTGTGTATGTGTTGGAAATGTTCAGGGATACTCAGTGCCCTATTTGAGCATACAAATAACAGCTGTGGACACGGCAACCAAAGCGGATTGCCGCCATCAGTGAATCCTGACAATATAATTTTCCCTTGCCCAGGGCATGTTTCGCCTAGGGTTGGGTTGTCTTCACAAGGGTTTCCTCCAATGACCGTTTTGTTTGCAGTATATAGGAGTATCTTTTTCTGGTCACGTACAAACGAGTCAACGATAATTACTTTCCTTTCTCATGATAAGCAAGTGCACCAGAATTTTAAGGTAGGCTTCTTGCTTGGGCTTTGCCCTGCGAGCTTGAAATGTCTCTCTACATTTGGAATAAATGCAGAGCCTCAGTGATATTTTCTATCGATAAATTGGACTATTCAACGACTATCGACTTTTTTTTTTTTTGTCAAGGTGTTTTCGTACGTTAATGAATAAGTTGTGAGAAATTTTTTATTACAATCAAGTTGTTAGGTTTGTGACTAAGTTATAGATTGGTATGTGAGTAAAGAAATTGTTGAGAAAGATGTTGACAACTTGTTAGTATGAAATGATCTTAAAATGTCAAAATTTTGTTGATTTGTGTGAACGAGGTGGTAAAAACTTAAATAGCAAATCTCAAGAGGTTGGTTAAGTGGTTTTGGCCTGGAACTTAGGTGATTGCTCTATTCTAAGGTCTCAGGTTTAATTCTTTTTGCAAACAACTCTTGAGGCCACCTCACCCCAACGTATAAGCGTGTAAAACGGCTGGGGAGGTGGGCTGTAGAGATTAGTCTGAGGTATGCGCAAGCTGGCTTGAGACACCCTGCATTACCAAAATAAATAAATAAAAACTAAAATGGCTTCCCCCTAAATTCTTACCGGATATGCCACCTAAATATGTTTTTTTGGAAAGATCGTGCATTTTGAAACCTTTAAATTATTTATTTTTGTGAACAGTAGTTATTTTTTTAATACCGTATTGAAGATTGCAATAAGCAGTTTAATTCGTAGCAAAAAAAAAAAGGTTTTAAAAAACTGTTCATATATTCTTTTTGGGGCTTCAAATTATACGCTCACCAAGACGGTCGATAAATTAGAACAGGAGTAGGGCGCGTTACCACTGTATTAGTGCATGCCTACATGCGCGCTAATGATGGTTTTGTTTTCACTAATTGATAGGAGTATTTTAGTTGATCTGTGTGAGGATTATGACGTGCCTAGAATTCATGAAAATAGGAGTTTTAGTCCATTTAGTTTAGCGGAACGGAAACACGCGCACCCTAATTTTTTCTTAAAAAAAAATACTCCTATGTTCAAAATTCTCTCTCTCTCTCTCTCTCTCTCTCTCTCTCTCTCTGTGTGTTGGAAATGTTGAGGGATACTCAAGCTCCGTTTTTTTTTTTGATTGGCAAAAAAAGAATTTTATTAAAAATGGGGAAAGGGGAAGGAGATCCAACAAAAAGTTGAATAATACATCACAAGGGCAAAACTCAAAACACCTAAAGGTCTAACAGGGTCCACAACAGAACAAAACATTAAGCTCAACCCAAATCCAAATTAAACAATACAGCCCAAACACCCAAGACCTGGCCCAAGCCAGGACTGCCCCACCCAAACCATCCCACAAACCCTAACTACACCGGTAGCCACCGCCGTACAAACCACCGGGGCCTGGCCTCGCTGTTAAGCCGAGCTGGGCTCTCCCAGATGTAGAGACCGGCAGTAGGAACTAGCCAACGAACAGTGAAAACTGAGGCAGCCAGGGCCGGAGGGCCAGCCATCACCGAACAATCCCCAAAACAAAAACGATCTGCAGCAACATCAACATCAAACCAGAAGAAGAGAACTGCCGGCCCCTCGCCTTAAATGAGAGATCAGACAGACTGCCGGTCGGAATTCGGCATACAAAATTTAAAGACGACCAAGAGCAACCCATTCATAGGGACCGCAACCACCTCGCCACCATCGGAGAGAAATCGACCCGATCAGACAGCCATCTTGGCCAATCAATTTTGAAAAAACCTGCAAAAACAGAGATTAAACAAATCTATCTACTCCTCCACCACACCACCGCCCAAAGCCTCCACCCAAACTAGCCAGATTGATCGCCCTCACTTCGCCGCCCACGACCACCAGAACAATCAAAGCACCCAGCGTCGCTAGGCCTCCGGAGGTAGCCAAGGAAACTTCTGGTCGGTGACGGAGTGCGCTGCAACCACCGCCACGCCCTCCCCGCAGAAGAGGGCGGTGCCCGAGAAGCTGACGAAAAGAGGGAAAAACAGAGGAAGATTGCGATCAGGAAAGGAGAGGAAGGAGAGAGAGCGCGAGATAGGCAGAGAAGAGGGAGGAACAAGGGCCCGGAGGGAGGCGGGAAGAAGGCGCCCCCCCCCCCCCCCAGACGGGAGGGGGGCCGAGGGAGAAAAAGACCTAGCAGAGAAGATAAGTTTAGAGAGAGAGAGAGAGAAGTTACTCAGGCTCCGTTCCGGTTTCTCTAAAAGGAACTTTTAGAAAAGGAAGGTAATTTTAAGCTCAAAAATCATATATTTACGTAAATAATTTTTCTATTAATATGGATCTTATTAAATAAATCTCATTAAGATGTTTTAAATGGTACAAAAAAATTAATATATTATTTTTATTTTTGTTATATTTAAAATTAAAATACCTTCTTTTTTAAAAAAAATATAAAATAAAGCGGAACGACACCTCAGTGCCCTATTTGAGCATACAAACAACAGCTATGGACACGCAAAGCGGATTGCCGCCATCAGTGAATCCTGACAATAATTTTCCCTTGGCCCATGGCATGTTTCGCCCAGGGTTGGGTTGTCTTCACAAGGGTTTCCTCCAATGACCATTTTGTTCGGAGAATAAATTTTTTACATCGCCGGTATAAATATTTGTTTCTTCCAAATCAATTAAGTTACACCACGTTGCAAAACAGTGATTCCAATCAATAGAACATTGCGACGTGGCGCAATATAATTGATTTGGAGGAAACAAATGTTTATACCGACGGGGTAAAGAATTTAATCTCTTTTGTTTGTAGTATATAGGAGTATCTTTTTCTGGTCACGTACAAACGAGTCAATGATAATTACTTTCCTTTTTCATGATAAGCAAGTGCACCAGAATTTTAAGGTGGGTTTCTTGCTTGGGCATTGCCCTGCAAGCTTTAAATGTCTCTATCATCAAAACTTCTATGATGCTCCCAAGTGGTATGGGAGCATCATACTCCCAATGAATATAAATCATTGGATTGAAAATCAGTAAATTATAGCCCTTGGATCAAAATCAAAATTCAAAAGTAGAGTGGTTTTGTTAAAACCGAGATGGTTTTGGAAACTTTTGACCAAAAAAACTGGAAGATTACTTACCACAAAACAGGTTATATATACCATCGAGTAAGGCAACACTTACCATTAAATAAGGCTAAACTTTCTATAGATTATGAAGAAACTTACTACAACTGGTTGCTCGGGTAACAAGTTACCATTAACCAAAATAAAAAAAAGTACTCTATTTTTTGGCGGGAAAATTTGGGATTTATATGTTTACACCATTTTAAGCTATATGCACCATATTTTTTTTGCCTTGTTGCTAATAATTGGGTAGTGAAAAACCTAAACAATGATGTTTGATTATAAATCTAGTTTAAAATTTTAATTTGGTCTTAAGATATAATTAGAAGAATTATTTGAAAATTAAAAATTGACAAAAATTTTCCGTTGTTTCCAAATAACATTATAAATGTATTTAATTAATTTATTTTTAAATAACCATATATTTAAGTAAATTACTTTTAAATATTATGGATAAAACACGGTGTTGATTTAATATTTTGAAAATTTACAAATTAAGATAATATATAGTATAAAATAACACTATAAGTTAATTGTTACAACGGAATTCAACAATAAATATATTTTTGCTTAATAGATATTGAATAATTTATTAGAATTCTCAATTGAATTTATGGTAGTATTTAATAAAATTAGGCTATTTAGTTTCATTCATATTGCTTATAGTGATCAATATGACATAATCTAGCAACTAATAGTATTGATAGTAATATACTTGATAGCAATCAGTCAACGAGAATGGATTCATTTGTAATTGATTGATTAAATTATAAGTTCGACCAATTATCAGACGAATTGAGTTGATTAAGATCATATTTGTTAGTTGTGGAAATTAACAATGATATTTTGATTGACATTGATTAGTGAAGATTAACACAATTGGCTAAACTAGGCTGACTGATTTGTTTAATTGCTTAAGCACTGACTTGTCTATTTCAATCCTTCAAATTACACAATTAGCAAATTTCAAAAATGGTTATTTGGTGGTTCACATTGGTCACTTGGCAAATGTAGGAGTAACAGTCTTTATAGTTAATATTGATCACTTGGCAAATGTAGGAGTAACCACTAATGAAACACTAAATTAAAATGTCTCATTCATTTTATTCTTTATTTTCATAAACTTTAAAGTAATTTCATTAAATAGAAAGATAATACACATTTGTTTAATTAATCATAAAAGTAATACAAGTAGATCTTAAGCAATTTTAATTTGGTATGTACCGTACCCTATAGAACATTAATGTTGATACATAAATGTATACTTACCCGTCATTAATGTCTTACTTACCATAGAATAAGGCTACAAATACCACAAAAGCTGAATTTTTTACCGTAGGCTAACTAGAGTTCACAAACACTTACCACGTCTTGACTGTTTTTTACTTCGTTGGAAGGTAAGGATGACTATATACTGAAACCACATTTACCACAGAAAGTTAGCACGTTTTGGCATTACCTTCTTACCTACCACCAATTATGGCATTAATGTTACTAGATTTTCTCTATACCTACATTAAACTCTTCAAAGTTATCCACTCTAACTCCCATTCATCTATCTTATTCTCAAAAAAAAAAAAAAAGAGTATTGAAGAAAAAACTTCCCAACTTTCAGAAGCCATTAAGTTAAAGAAGCTAACCAAGTAAGCTTTTCTTAAGAACAAACTAAATTAAGTTGTGATTATTAGCTCTTACCATCTTACTCAAAGACCATAAGTTGAAAAATCACAAATAAGTGTTTCACAATAATCTAATTAAGCTTTTTCACATTTTTACAATATTTTATGGTTACGCTTACCATTGTTTAGGGCAATACATACCACTTTATATGGTAGCACTTATTACGGATTGAAATCGTACTCAGTTGTGATTCTTAATTTTCAAAGCCAAGCTTTTAGTAAGTAAACCCTGTAATTGTGGCGAAAAATGGCAGCACACTCATGTCGAAATCCTTCCCTCTACATGGTAGCACACCCATGTCGAAATGTCTAGTTTTTAGTAAATAAACCCTGTATTTGTGGTAAGTATGGTTACGGGAATTGTAAGTACTCCTGATTTATGTCATACCCACTATAATGTACGTACAATTATTTTCCCATTTTTTGTGGTAAGTATGCCCAATTTTTAGTTAGCACACCCTGTTTATATAGCAATTATGGTATTTGAAATGGTATGTACAATCTATTCATGGCATACCTAACAACAACACCACGAACATACCAAACAAGGTCACTATTTTATTTTATTTTTGATAAGTACCAAACAAGGTCACTATTGATCAAACAACAAGAGCCACCAAGGCACATCAACATTTGATTAAAAAAAAAGAGCCTTCTATCACATTCATCTTGGAGAGTATACGATATGAAGAGTATAGAATGTCTTTGCTTGGAGAGTATACAAAAAGAGCCTTCTATCACATTCATCTTGGAGAGTATACAATGTATTTGCTTCCAATCTCTAAACATATAACTATATATCAGTAGCATCACAAAATAGGATGATCCATCAAAAAACCCCAACGCCAAAATGCCTTGAGTCGATAACGCGCCAAAAAATGGTTGTCCATTTCCGTGTTACTGGCAAAAAAGGCACCACCTGATGCATTAAACAAGTGATACAAGAATTAGTATGATAGTATCCACTATCCATTAATCCATCAAAACAACTAAACAAAGGTCAAACAAATTTCACAGATTCACAAATACCATGGTCATGAAACAACCAGTCTGATACTAACTACATAGCATTTTCTAAAAGGACACACCACATCACTCCATTATGGTAGAATGAACTCCTTGTGAGATGGTTCTTTTCCCTATCAAAATAATAAAAAAAATTAATCTCAATATATCCATAGGGACACCATAACATGTCCAAAGGGGATAATTTCCATTTTCTTGGCCACAATGTTAAAATAGTGAAAAGAACTGAGCAAGGATTCCAAAAGTAACAGAGGAAATAAACTAGTTGCGTAAGCTTTTAGGCACTAGCAGGATTCCCCATATATGGCAAACTTTATTCTGTTACTTGAGTAAAAGCCATCCTCATGGTCAACAAAAGAAAAAGAGGACGAATACAGTATGGGGAGATTGGTGGTGATTGCTAAACCAACAAAAGTTTTAAAAGCAACAGGGGCGATGCTTGAGGAGGGCATATTTCAGTAATTGTTTCGTTGCTTGGTGCTGGTCCTAAAAACCAAGGGTGATGGGAGTGGTTTACTTGCAAAGTAAAATTCTCCAAGGCAAATGTTGGTATCAACTTTCAGACACCAAATTGTTACCAACAATAACCCAGAAAAAATGAACAGAAACTTGGTTGATCATTTTCAAAATTCTGAAATGGTATAGGATCAAGTAATCCCTCCAATTTGATAATATGGATAACGAGTGCCATGTGCGACTGAAAATAAATAATGCATCTAAACTGCTACATCTCTTTCTCAGACAAAAATGCTGAGAAACAATCATCAGTGTCTTTCTCTCTTTATTGGACAAAACTTAGGGATTAGGCACACCGTGAAAATTATCTAATTGACTGATTTCCCAAAATTATTTCTAATTTTAAAGACGATGATAGATTATTCCCACCTTAACAAGTCGTTGCCAGTCGGTCCATGAAAAGGAGGAATTTATTCAGATTTCACTTCCAAAGTACATGGAACAAAAAACAACAATTTTGGAGAAAAAAATAAATCAAAAGCAAGAAACAATTTTTATCTTATAATTAGGGAAGTGAGGAACTTGTCGTGGTTGAAATGGCAAGGCCGACATTTTGGAGCAAAACCCTAAGTTTTGGTACAACTAAGCCCTATCTCACCCATTCTCGCCAATAACTCGCCCAATCTGTGACATTTGGTGAGAAAGGGGCAGAGCCCACAAACCCAGTTCACAATGGCCTCAATACGCGTGGCCAGAGGTGTTTGTTTTTGTAGTGGTGGTTGTGTGTTCTAGAGAGTGAGAGGAAATACCTAGCACAATGGAGGAGAGGGCTTTTCGTTGTGATCATCTGTTAAGGACGAGAGAGGGCTTTTCGTCGTTTGCTTAGGGGCTGTGGAGGTGGAAGAGCTAGGAGGTTTCCGTCGTCGACTGTGCAGAGGAGAGAGATGTGGGGGGAGGAGGGGCAGAGGAGAGCGGCGTGGAGAGGAGAAAGAGGCGGGAGGGAGGAGGGGCCAAAATAATTTTAGGGCTCTCAAATATTTCCGTTAACTGGTAATGGGAGGTAATGGGGAGAGAGAAGGATTTCTCTACCAATGGCTGGGATTAAAGAAATAAGATCCAACGGTTCACAAGCAATGGGAGTATGAGTAACACCCCGTCCCACATCGGAAGTCTACATGGATGATCTTGGGCATATAACAAACCTCGTGGGCTACTACTAGTACCTTGTGCTTAAGCTTTTGGGCCATGTGGTGTGGCTGGTGGATCAAAATCAGGGTACTGGGCCAGTGATCTGCTTGGGGCGTTACAGGTATTCCAAGTATAATAAATCTACACCATCTAAAAAAAATATTATGAAAAACCCAAAAGTCAAAAGAATAAAAATAAAATTACTGATAAAAATAATATTACATGTTACAACTGTGGTAAAAAAGGACATTACAAAACTGATTGTAAAGTCCAAGCAAAAATCAGTCAACTTAATATATCTGATAATGATAAACAGCAGATTTTGGAAATCTTTAGGATTGCAAATTTAAGTAGTTCTGAAGACGAAGATATTGCTACTTCATCCTCAGATTACCATTCTCCTAATAATAGTCCAAGTGATGATCAAATTAAAATAGGTTGTACTAACAATTGTTGCACAAAGATAATAAATGTACTTACCAAAGAATTACCAGAAGAAGAATTATTAATTGATCTAATTAGTAAAATTGATGATTCAGAATTAAAACAACAATAACTTAAAAAACTCAAACAACTCTTGATACAACAAGGCAAACAACCCCAGTATAATAAACCAATAGTAAGCCTTAATGCTACTATAGAAAGATTTAACAAAATTACTAAAGAAATCACTTTACATGATCTACAGCATGAAATAAATCTTATTAAACAGGATATTGTAAGAATTAAAAACCAACTTCCAACATTAACTAATAAATTTTACCGAAAGAAAAAGGACAATTCATCTTCTGAAGAATCCTTAGAAGATGATAATCAAGACCAAAACCCTACTCAAGAAAGAAAAATTGATCAAGACAATAGTGATCAAGATAGTCACAGATTAAATATAATCAATCGAATAAACATACAGAAATGGCATACTAGTGTTGAATTAAAAGTAGGAGATTACAGAATAACAGTCACTGCTCTCATTGACACAGGAGCAGATCTAAATTGTATTCAAGAAAGCCTAGTTCCTACTAAATATTATCAAGAAACAACTGAACGATTGAGTTCTGCAAATGGTAGTAAAATGATAATTAAATATAAATTACCTGAAGTAAATATTTGCCAAAATAAGATTAGTTTCAAAACTTCGTTTGTTTTAGTCAAAAATTTAACAGACAAAGTAATTTTAGGAATGCCTTTTATTTACTTACTCTATCCATTCACAGTCACTAGTAACCATATCATTACTACGTCTTTTGATCAAAAGATTAATTTTGAATTTCTATCAACACCAGATAAAGATGAATTAAGTCAGCTACAAAATTGCTCTATTTATCCTACTAATGATTTATTTGATTCTCTTACAGATGTCTCAAAGTCAACAGAAGGTCATTCCCTTTGGGAAAATCCTTCTGCCAGTATTTCCTGAAGGAGCAAGCACAAAATTTAGGAAGCTAAATTACTTAGCCAGCATGGATGAAACCCAGCAATATCTCCTAGACAATCTATGGAACACGAGTGGGGATAATCGTAAATTCTTAGACAGCTTAAATAGTTTAAGTATTTATTTTAATCAACAAACTAGTGGAGTTGTTTTCCCTAGTTCTTTGGGTGGAGTTTCGATTAACCCATCGAGCAGTACTCCATATACTAACTCCCCCTCCTGTGAACATTGCCAAACAATGGCTTGCAAATTTACTGATTTAAACTGCAGGTACCACCAGCAGATTACTGAAAATATCCAACTCACAGCAAAAGTAACTATACTGCAACAGTCAAAAGATGGTAAAGGGAAGACCCCTTTTACCCCACTGGTAAAAGTGGAGAAAAAACTATCATCCCCACTGGATGCTAGTAAAGGTGTAAATGTGCAGTCATCCCCACTGGATGATGGTGAAAGCGTGTGTGTAATGGAACCATTCCAAAAAATGGCATCCAAAGCCCTAGCTTTGCCACAATCATTATCCCTTATACCCACATCCCTACCAACTGAAATAGTAAACCATATTCAACATTTAGCCAAGCAAGATGGCCACCATTTTTAGGAATTTCTATTTGAAACCCTTGCTAAACTAGCCAGTCAACCACCCCCAGGATTATCAATCACTTGGGAAACCCACTATTGCAATGACCAAGACCGAGTCACCTGCCCAAAACTAACCCATTATGTATTGAAACCCCGTTAGAAAGATATGATTGCCAATGCCAATTAATCTTTAGTGTCACCAAAGCCTGTATCCATATGCAACACTTTCAAGACCTTGTTCTTTCATACAAGGAAAAAACTATCCAAGTTAGCCCAATGACCCTACTAGACCATGGATTCCTTAGACAATTAATCTTTACTTCCCCAGAACAAACTGACCGAGTCACCAGGAAATTAGCCACATGTATTAACAATGTTTTTGCTAAACATAGGATGATGAAATGCCAAGTTTTAATCACAAGTAAGATGCCAAAATGGACCAACACAGGGAATGTGATATTAGCACAACATGTCATGTATCTCTCTACTAATTGGCCATTCAGCAGACTACATACACCTATTGATCTTATTGAAGACGAATGCCCCTGGCCATGTTCCAAGCCTATTAGAGCTCAAATCAAGCACCACAGAGCCAAGACAATTGCAAGTAATCTTGGAAATGATGATTATTTCCAGGAAGGAAGGTATTATTTAATTTGTGAAGATTCTATTCAAAAAATCAAGTCTACTGACCCTATTCAAGAAGTTCCATTTATCTTTTACACGAAGTTTCAAAAACTAGTCAAAGACTACAAGGATTATTGGGATAATAATTTTAGTCACCAATCTGAAGACCAAGAATCCAGCCCAGAAATCAGCAGTGAAGACAATGGGCAAGACTATTGGAACAATCTTACTCATGAAGAATTCTAGAATTTGGACAACATGATGGAATTCTAGTCACAAGTGTCCCTGCCTTTTGCCAGTTTAGTACCAACAAGTCAACAATTATCTCTGCTTTCACCAAAAGCAGCCACAGTCAATCATTTCTACCTTTGGTCACATCTACACTGAAAGCAGCTACAATCATTTCTGCTTTGGGCCCCATCAGCACCGAAAGCAGAACAGTCACCTACTTTAGTCATTATTTCTCCACCGAAAGAGAAAAGTCACCTACTTTAGTCAAAAGTCACCTACTTTAGTCACATGGCTGAGACATTCAGCACTTGTAAATCTCAGGTCCTTACTCTATAAAAGGATCCGAGAAATCAGTTGTATTCAAGTTTTCTTAGAAAAAGCTTTGAACAAGTTTCAAGCTTTCTACTAAGTTTCTTTAGGATTAGAGAGGTTAAACAAGTTTGGGTTTACAACAATTGTGCCCATACTTTAGTCAAGATTGAAGTTCTACTTCTGTAATCACTGTAAGTCTGAGATTGTTCAGCTTACCTATTCAATTTCCAGTAAAACTGCATTACTACTACTATTCATTTTTGTAGTACTATTCACAATACTATTCATTCACGAAACTTACTATTCATAGTACTGCTCACTCTACTATTCACTCACGAATCTACTATTTACACTACTGTTCATTCACTGTTCATAATTGAAATCAGTCAGCTTTTACTTTTACTATTTATAACTGTTTAATATAATTGCTGTTACTGTTACTGTTACGGATATATTATATATATATATATATATATATATATATATATCCGTAACTTTTAATGAAGCACTAAACAGATATCTAGGGATAAATCTCTGGTGGAATCCAAAAGAGAGACACAAACCTTTGGTAGAATCCTAAAAGATTAACAAAACCATAATATCTAAGTCCTTGAACAAAAGAACATAAACCTAGCAGCCCCCAAACCCCCTATTTATAATAGAGGACCAAAAAACCATAACAAAACAACAAACCGGCAAAAAAGCTGCCCTCTAGTCCGGACCACCATGACTCTGGTCCGGACCAGAAAATCAGAATGTCTGTACTCGTGCAAAACTGTCTCGCTAGTCCGGGCCACTGTGACTCTGGTCTGGACTAGAA
The DNA here is from genome assembly GCA_014282245.1 of Rhododendron simsii. NCBI lineage: Eukaryota > Viridiplantae > Streptophyta > Magnoliopsida > Ericales > Ericaceae > Rhododendron > Rhododendron simsii. Next base: position 47,220 of record WJXA01000087.1, on the reverse strand, counting down.
AACTAGAATGTTCCAAAACTTGGTTTCTGGTACTCTCGCTACATATTCAAGGCAAAACTCCACAAGTTGTTGGTGTCATCAATCTTGACTAGTACTGTAAAACAAATACAAATATGATCTCTCTTTTTTTCTTTTTTTTTTGTGATTGTGTATTATATGATCGATATCTACGATCTCATGAGTTTCTTATACGTTTTAATGTGATCAACAACGCTTACTCCGCGACTTAGTTTCACAATAGAAATAAAATGCCAATTCTTTTTCAAGTTCTGATCAGTCATTACGAAAAGTTTCAACTAGTAGTATTTCAAAATAGGATTATGTTGATTTATTATAACCTCATTCAAAAAAATAAAAAATAAAAAATCCTCCTTTGGGGTTTTGGGTTAGTATGTATGGTGATCAAATTTCGCTTAGAATCTCCGGATCATCTTTTCCTGCACTGTATTTTCTCTTGGAATGTTTGGTCTCTAATTCTGGATTGGTGGCATGTTTCGTGGGTCTGTCCCAATTCGTTGTCAGATTTGGCTCTATGGTGGTTTGACAATGGGTTTAGGAATTTGGAGAAAAATATATGGGAAGCTTCATTCTTCGCCACCCTGTGGTCCATGTGGCTCGCCCGGAATGACCTTGTATTTAACAATGCAACCTTGAACGTTGAGGTAGTAGGGGAATTGGTGAAAACAAGAGTCGCAATGTGGACGAAGTCCAAGTTCGGCATTAAGGTTTATTTGGTGGAAGAGTTTAAGTTGTTTCTTGATGGGATCCGTAAGCTCAAATTGTAGTTCTTGTTGAGGTGTAGTGGCTGTCCAACTTTCTATTGGATGGGCTAGTCAGTGTTTTCTATTTCCTGTTTTCCCATTATTGTACCCTTCGAGTTAATATAAAAAGTTCCGTTTGCTGAGAAATTTTTTTTTCCCCTTAGATGGTATTTGTTAGTTTTTTTTTTTCACTCATGCGAGGAAATACCTCCCTTCGATCCTTACAAGGGAAAAAATGGGGATGAGATCGAGGGGCACCAAATCAACTACCAATAACTATATATAGCGAAGAAAAAATTTTAATTAACTTTTGCTGATAAAAAAAAAAACTATAGCGAAGAAAATTTAAATGCATTCGCAAACCATCAATTTTTTTTTGCTCGACAAAACGAAACGATTTTATAAAACTCGAAACGGGGTACATCGAGGGGAAGAAAGAGAGAAAAATAAAAAGTAGCATCAAACCATCATTGCCACCCAATCTCCCATGCAGCCCAAGATTCTAAAAAAATTATTGAGTAAAAAACGACCTTTAATGAAACCACGAAAAGCTAATGGGACATTTATTAATTTATTTATTGTCGTCTTTCTACTTTTTGATTATATCCCTAACAGCATAAAGAAACCACTGAAATCAACAAAATACATTCAAAGTCCTTACCAAATCAGCCACAGTCAATTCCCGTTGCAACAACAAAAAAAAAACCCACAGTCGGAATACATGCAGAAACCACTGAAATAAACAAAATACATTCAAAGTACCAAATCAGCCACAGCAAATTCCCGTTGCAAAAAAAAAAAAAAAAAAAAAGCCACAGACCGAATAAGGGTGCGTGGAATAGGTTAAATAAGTGACGCAGCGGAATTCACAAGAAATTAGTTGTGTATTAATCAAACGAATGATAAGAACTCGTAGCCACAAGCAGTTCTTGAATTCTCAAGAGAAAAAGACAAAGTCTGAATATTATTGATAAAAAACTTAAAAGTTGTAATTGAATAGGTTACAGCCCTTTTTATAAGATTCTAACCCTAGAAATCCTAATGTAAAAGAAATAATAAATCATGCCAAAACAAGCGGCATTAAATAAAAGATATTTCCTAATTGATTAAAATAAAATCCTAATTCTTGTAGACCAAGAATCCTAATAAAGGAAAAAATAAAAATCAAACCGAATACGAAAAATTAATAATTCTAACGTAAATGAAAATATTTCTAGCCAAGATCTTATTCTAAAACAATAAAAATAAAATACAAAAATTCTCCATTTTTGTCTTACATCAATAAGAACACAGGAAAAGTGCAGTAGCACCTCTTGGGAAAGTTTGTCCCGTAATCTCTGCACGGAATGAAGTGATGGGTCAATGTGGAACATACACATGAATAGCATACCCAATTCCTCCACAATATATTCTACACGAGAGAGAGAGAGAGAGAGAGAGAGAGAGAGAGCCATGGTCATATACCTTTGCAGAGGAAGCACAGATATGGAGTGGCAGGTTTTTCCTGTGAAAGGAAATTTGTGGGGGACGTGCGTGAGTAAAGCAGTTAGATATGGGTAGATATATACGTAAATTCATATATTGACATATGTATGTATCTACTACCTTCTATATTGAATGTGTAGATTGACATTTTCATGAACAATGTTCTCTCTCTCTCTCTCTCTCTCTCTCTCTCTCTCTCTCTCTCTCTCTCTCTCTGTAGACTATGTCTCTTTTAGTCTCTAATTTCATCTTCCTTGATGACTATCCATCAGTTTAATATCATTGGATTAAATTGTTATACATGTATAATATTTGTACTGTATATTTTTACGTACTAGTGTAACATATCAATCCCAACATACTACTACAATTTACAGCAAGTCAGCTTCATGCCAAAATATTTAACATGTTTAAATTAACACATGCTGTCAGGGATGGATCTAGGAATGTACCCTAGTGGGGGCACCTATTAATCATAATGACGAAAGTTTATTTTTTAGTCAATCATAGTAAGATCGTTCAAAATTAAAGCATGCATTACTAATTACAAAAGTTTATAAAGCATACTTTAAGTTAAATTAGGTAAAAATGAGCACAAAATCTCTGTCAAATTTTTTAAAGTATGTTTTAAATGAACATAAACAAATTTTAGAATGATCGAGCTAGTTTTGTTAATGTCTTTATTTTAAAATATTTCTCCTAGACGGTTAAAAATAAATAGAATAAAAAATAACTCCAAATAGACAAACAACTCGTAAACTAACAATTATAAATATATCATATGATGAAAATCAAGCAAAAACTAATTCTATATGTGTATTTTCAGGATATATACAAGCGTGTATATTTATAAATTAACACACTTTCATAATTATGCTAATTTATACATACACAAGCATGTGCCCCCACGTGCCCCCATGTACATCCGTCCCTGCATGCTGTGACACGAATATGAAATGAAATAAAATATGAAAACACACGACTCAATGCATGGCCACCCTTTATATTCCGTTCAATCTCTCCTTAGATGCCCAAACTTTGGGGTTTCTTGCGTCTTTCCACAGTCTACATATTATCATATGGTTGCGTCGAGCTCGTGAGAGACATGGAGTGATTTTTTTTTTTGATAACGCAAAGTGTCCCCGGGCCAATATGCGCGCACCACGGGGATAAATCTCTACGGCCCCCACCAGCCTTTGCTAACCCAAAGGATTTTTACACATGGGTGGCCCCAAGGGTTTTTTCGCAGTGCAGAGAAGTCAAACCTGAGGCTGGTCCCTTCGTCCTGGCTGATCACCAACTGCACTACCCCTCGGGGTTGAGCGATTTAGATTTAGATAAGCCATTGTTGGTAAATGTCAAGTTTGTCTGATTTAGATTTAGACATAATTGTTTTACTCTTTTTATTCCTCTTGTCGAGACGAATCAATAATTTATCAAAAATTGACGCAAAACTAATAATAACAAATGCAAATTTTTTTAAATAAGAACAATAATAAATAAGCCAACTTGGCTTATTTTGCCAATGGAGGCCTAAGTACGTCTGCTAAAGTTGCAGAAAGCTTCTTCAACACCAAGTGGCTCCAGTGGCATTCCCTCCTCTGAAAAATCCGTCAATTTTCCAGCGGTCAATGCCAAAAACCAACTAGAATGTCAGTTTTTTTACTTCTCAACCCACCTACCGAGAAAATAAAAAAAATTAAAAATCGACACTTTGAAAAAAATTCAAGAAAAGACAAAAAAAAAAAAAAATACTAGCACACACTACATTCCCACGTGATAATTTAGCATCGTCAACTTTTCTGACCTTTTGGTCAAAGAAAAAAAGTTATACCTCCGAAAGTTACCAAAATAAATAAATTAAAAAATTATACTTCCAAACTTGTCTCGACCAAACACAACAGAAAAGTAAATTTTTTATATTTTTTTGTGACTAAATATGATAAAAGTTTCAAGACGACGAAAATTTAACAGAGTTAATTTAGCACTTAGATTTAGTCTAAACATAAGCTTAATTACTAGCTAGTAGGCTCTCTGATTTCCCAAAACTTGCGAGAGATGCATTCCCCCCAGCTTGATTGGAAATTCTCTCGACATCCTTAGAGAGAGGACACATTTCCCCGGCCCCAACGATATATATATAAGTAACCAGAGGCAGATGAGTAATGACCCTTGTGGAGTGGATGCATGGATCGATCACAATGCAAAACATAAATCCAAAAAATTGGTAATGTCCCTTGACCCATATTTTTCATTTCAAGCATTTGGCACCTCTGGAATGGGCACTGTTAATCTGATTATCGATGTCGATCACCACTTATGCTAAGAGCTCATTTCGGATAACATATCGATAATGGCTTATTTTCGTCTTTTTCAGTATATTTTGCATTTTTGGTCAAAATTATTTACTTTTTAGGTTCATCTAGTCAACATAGACCTAGCCCTGGACGAATTGGTAAGATAAGAGGCCGGGGAAGATGGATCGAACGATACAAGGGAAAGTTGAAGCATGCCACAAGCTCGGAAGCTGAACGGAGAAGTATCTTGCAAGGCCTTGAGACTGCTAAAGAAGCAAGGGCTACTAGAGGCCGAAGTTGAGACTGATTCAGAGTGACCAGGGGCTACTGGAGGCTGATGTTGAGGGATCCTGATCCCCTATGAGAATCTCTTTATCTGATGTTAATTTAGACTGATTCAGAGGATGCGGTCAACCTCATCAAGAATGCAAATCAACTCAAGGCATTGACACCTCTAGAGGATTGATTAAGGACTGCAAATTCCGTCTTAACAAAGAGAAACTTGTTCACAGAAGGGCCATGAATAAGCTATTTACGGCTTCGCGTAATCTCGCTTGTCCATTCACGCAATCAATTTTGAGATTGCTTGACCGGTCAAAATTGCTTTTCAATTTGGACCGGCCGCAATTGGGCTTTGTAATTACTTATGTACGGCAGAGAGATGTTAGGATACATCAATTTGTCACACTCCTCTCACATACTTGTAGGTCTCATTCCACAATACATATGTGAAACTCACATGTATGTGACATAATTATTGTTGAGGTGTAACAAATTGATATATCCTAGCATTATTGTTTACGGAACCCTCCGTAAATAAATTTTTCTACCTAACAAAAAAAGGAGTGCCATCAACCGCATCTAGGCTCCATTCAGTTACCAGAAATGTTGTACCGGAATGTTATTCTCAGGAAAAGTTAAGTAAAGTGAAATAAAGGAAAAAAAAATCTATTTTCCTGTGAGTGTTCATTTGACAATTTTTTTTTGCAGGAAAATTAAAGTTTAGTGGTTCATTTGCCGGGAAAAGACACTTATGAGAAACTTCTTTATTTTTAGTCCCGTGGCTAATTTTAAATAAAAGTAACTTTGAGAGCTAAATAATAGGCTATCATATTTTAAAAATTAACACATACGGAAAATGTATTTTATCTAATGCAAAACCTTAACATGAAATGAAAAAATAGACTTGCAATTCCCTATTCAATTTGCTATATTCTGAATGGGCATGCAAATCCCCCATTTAAATTGACATTCTCTAATAAATATTAAACAACCGTGCTTAATTAGTTGCTGATGCAAAAACTCACTGAAAATTAGTTAGTACAAAATAAAATTGAAGACTAATGACAAGATAAATAAATACTTCCAAAAAAATAAACTATCAATCTTTTTCTACAACAATTATCTCAGAAAGCAATATAGTAGTCGAAATTATTGTTGCTCACGTAAATCTCAAGTGTCTTTCTAAAAACCTAATTCGCATTTTTTTGGTATTGGAGTCATTCACTTTTTTTTTTACCCGCCAATTATGTTGGCCTCACAATGGAGAAAACTTTTCCCGTGACGCAAAATCCTATGCTTTTGGCCGGATCACATTTGCAAGAAAGTGAATCTTGCAAGAAAACTTAAAAACATGTTTCCCACTATTTTCCTGCTAACTGAACTCTACAAAAGTTATGGAAAAGTTGATATTCCCATCATTTTCTGTACTTTCCTGATAACTGAATGGAATCCCATAGACAAGCTAACGGATGTGCTGATACTCTTGCCAACATTGGTGTCCACGCGGAAGACCCGCTATGGCTGGTTGCCAGACCCCACTGGAGTAAACGGCTGTGCTCCACGAATAGCCCTCGAAAGGCTTTAGTTTCCTTTATTAGCATCCAAGCACATCCATCTATCTGTCTATTTGTATCTTATGCAAATGTGTGTTGGCCTCTCATCCCTCCAAATCATCCCTCCAAATCCTCATCCCCAATTTTTTGTGTTTTCTAATTATTAGTTCATAAATTAATAACGTGGCAAATAACTATACGGGTCCTTCCATTCCCAAAAAATTGAATAGCGGTTAAAATTTAGAGGAAAAAAAACACGTGAGTGAGAATTGTTGCCACCTCCATGTTCTCTTCTCACCGCCTACATGTTACACTCTCATATCATACACCACAACATTTACGTACTTTTCAAACAAATAAAATAAGTCAACAAAACAAAAGAGCATTTAAACTTAATTACCTCTCCAAACTTGCTCTCTTTTTTGGATCAACGGCATAGACGCCAGAAGAAACAGAAGAAATTTTGATTTGCCAATTGCAATAAGAAGACAAACAAGGGATTCAGATTCGAAGGACACTTTTTCATAGTGGAAAAAAAAAAAAGAAAAAAAAAAAAGAGAACAGTTCACAATCCATTGGAAAAAAGGGGTGAGCCATCCACCAGATAGTATTTTTGTTCGGAGTTTGTCTCCCTTTACACTTCTTTTTTTACTAACGTCGTTTCCGTTCGATGCATGGATCGATACAATAATTGACTTATGACACTTTTTTTCATACCGTACACTGGACGCTAGCATTGTGCCTGTTCACATACAGGCACAATCCGCTCAAAATACAGGCACAATGGTAGAATTCGGTGCCCACAATCCGCTCAAAATACAGGCACAATGGTAGCATTCAGTGCACAGGACAATGGAAATGTCGAACTCAGTTTTAGTGTTGTCCCGTGCATTGAACGGGAACGATGGTAGTCTTTCATAAATATATGTGAAGTAGTAGGATCCAAGCAAAGGTCAACTATCAAACTAGCTATTCATTTTCGTTGTTAAACAGCCATTCTCATTCCATCTACTACATGTCAAATGCAACTAAACTGTTTAGACAACATAAGCTAGGAGTCATCATCATCAAAAAGACACAGAGAAAAAAAAGAAGCTTGCACCCATGGGGAAAAAAATTCAACGGAGCAATAGGTAAAGCACGATCAGCTCCATGAACCAGTAACCCAACCTGAACCACACAGAGAGTCAGCTCCCGTCCCTTAAAACAGCATCAATGAAAGAGTACATTCATAAAAGCAATAATCATAATCCAGTGATCATCCCGTCACACCAATCAGCTTTAAAATAAACAAAAATCTAAATCAGTTGACACCAGTCCGCATACCCAATTTAGATGAACTACATAAATCAGTATAAAGAAACTATTATGTCTTTTATCCAACGGAACATATAACTGTTACAATCCAGCAAGAATATGGTATAGATTCGTAACTTTTGCAGTACAACAACTAGGCCTTGTAGGCAATATAGACAAGCATTGTCGGTTCACTATTTGACTATATATAGTTTACGAGACCATACATCAGGTAGTTATCAAGAATACATGCTTCCTCTGGTTAAAAATTCTATTTCACAGCAGCAAAGAAGGTTTTGGTTCACCGACAAACAACATGAAGAATAACGTGTAATTGACCAGAAAGGTGCTAAACAAAGAAGTATAAAAATCCCAATGTCGTACGAGTCTCCGGCCATCAATTGTTCTGGCATAAATGTCAAATTGACATTCCATCACTAATACAAGATAACAAATCCTACAAACCAGGTACAATTATTATATCGGATAAAGAGACAGGCTTCACCCAACATTGAACTTGGGTAATTTCCAGAGGAAAAGATCCCTACACTTCCAAAGCAGAACTTTAGACTTGATTTGGAATTCAAACAAGACATGGTGAAGCAGAGGATGTTAAAAAGAAACAAGGGAAAAGTACCCACCAAAGTGATACTCCTTAATTTGTATGAGCCTGCTTATTCTTAGACAAGTAACGTGACATTGAAAAAATGAGAGATCATTCCACCCATTAGTCTAACAGTTGATCCAGCAGTGGTCATGGAATTCCAATCACACGGAACGCACTGCTAACACAACTTTGAATACAATAGTGGACTCCACAACTTAGGCAGTTTTTCCCACACTCCAACACACTGAATGTATAGAAAATGTGACCTTGAATATAATAGGCGACTCTAGAACCTAGGCTCTCCTTTAAAAATCTCCAGCTTATGACAGGAATAGATGCCGATGATAACACACAGCTGCTGCTTACATATAAAGACTCTGGGCAAAGATGGCTAATATAGAAGGCATACTTCTGTAGCCCATCACTCATGAATCGACAACAAATATACCAGAAATAATCATTCCAAGTAACTAATGCAAACCATGTAACAGCCACCATATGACCAAGCCACGCCACACATCTCCTCAGATCTTCTATTTGAACAATCTATAGCTGCATCCCCGTGTCTAGTACCGAGTTCCATCTGGTCACCTACTATGGTATACCATTCACCCATAAATGAAGCTTCTAAGTCCCAAATGACAGGCAAATATAGGTCACAAAGAAATTTTGATAAAACATACACTGTAGTCGATGTAGGGGGATGAAAACAATTGGTGCTCTGGACAGCACCAATTTGAAGCGGCTTCATGTGCCTCTACACCGGAACCCTAGTTCGTCGTCGGAACCCTAATCTGCAAAACAGACAAGGGGTGAGCGCACTTTTGCTTCTCGTAGCAAAGGCCCTCCGATGCCAAAGTTAGTATCACGTACTGGCTAGTAAACCTTAATTATCAGTAGGAGAATCATGCGAATGCTTAATATTGCGTACCTTTTACCTCTAGGTTAACCTCGTTTTTATAGATTTACGGATGCTTGTTGCCCAAGTATCCTTGTCGCCCTAGGATTCCTATCTCGTATAGGAAACCAGTATCTCTTGAATTCTCATTCCCTTATCGGGTTATTACAAGAATCCTATTTAGGACTCTTTTCCATAGCTGGCCGAACATCCCATTCCCGTTGGGTGTCTTTTCTAGATCCTCTATTCTCGGGATCTTATACCTTCAGGAATATCATAAATAGTCTGGATCCTTCTAGAGTACTTATGCCGCCTTATGATTTAAGGCGACTTCTTCCCCTGTTTGGCCATTTCGTTGCCGAACAATCAACATCGACTAATGACTTCAAATACAACTGCTCCTCATTGTTATATCTGGACAGATGACTTCACATGTCGTTTGTCCTTCTATGCTGAACAGATTGACTGGACCAATGACTTCCCGTGTCACTGGTCCGTATCGCCGTTCACTACACTGCCCGGCTGTAAGTCCTGTCATACTTATCACATGCTCCCGTACATCACGTGTTCGGGTACTAATTATGTCTGTTCGGGAATACCTCCCAACAATTGCTCCCCAGCTTTGCCTGTGACCACTGTTCGGGGGTTACAAGTAAAGCTAGATTTTGAACTTTGAGCCGAGCTCCTCGAATCTTACGTAGATTTAAAACCTAAATCCTTTGATGTATTTTGGCGGCTTACTCATCATTTTCTCGAGGTAGTGGTTCCACGTGGCGTATTTCGTACGTCTTGCATTGAATTCTGACTGACGTTTCAGTCAAAACGGCGTCAGAATATCTTTTGCTGTAGCTATCTTTCCGTTACTGCTCTTGTAACGGCATAGACGACGTATCATTTCCGTCCTCTACGCCTAAACCTCCAAAAGTATCCCCTTTTGTTTTTTTTTTCAAAAAAGAAACCGAATTTTCTTTTTCTCTCTCTAAAACCAGGCGAAAATTAGTTTCTTCCTCTTTCCGCCATTGCCGCCGTCTGCAACTCAATTGCGTCTCAGGCAACCGCTGCAATAGCTTTGTAAGACTCTTATTCTGGCTTCTTCTTGCATCTTTTCCTTAGTTTCCAGATTTCTCTGTTTCATTTAGGGCTCTATTTTTAGCCATTTCCAGATCTCTTCGTTCTTAGCATACTAATGGCGGATGAAGGTGATAACGGCCCTAGGCCTGGTAAATTTAGGAAACTCTGTGATTCCCCTACGGCTATGTCGGCTTTTAGAACCGAGTATAACGTTCTTGAAAATGTGGGTTTTGAACTTGCCCCTTTAGGAGCAGATAGGGATGCGGGCACTTAGGATAGGATGTGTATCCCTATCGTAGCGATCGTCGAGGGTGGAGTTCGTTTCCCCCTTGATCCACTGCTCCGTCGTGTGCTTAACTGGTATCGCCTCACGCCCATGCAAGTTTCAACAAACTTTTTCAGGCTAGTGATGGGAGTCGTTGCCCTGAATAGAATCCTAGGAACCCAGCTAGGAATCTGGAAAATTCAATGGTGGTATAGCATCGTGCTAAACCCTGAATATAACACCTACTATTTCAAAGTAAGGAAAGCAGAGAAGCGCTTCGTGCTTAATATGCCAGACTCTGCTCGTGACCACGAGATGGACTTCTTGTATGTTTCTGGAGCCTTCAAGCCAATGGGGGAGGATGGTCAAGTGGAGGGTTTCCACTGTCCCCACATATGGGGTTACCCACGTATGCTCCTAATTTTACTTTGTAATTTCTTGTTTTGTTGCTTTCTCATAGCTTTTTTATGCTTGTAACTCTTGTTTGTGCTTCATTTGTGCAGTGGACAACGCTAACAGGTGCCCAAAACGAGAACCCAGTTACATCCAATCAGCCGATATCAACAAGGTTCTCAAGTACACAGGAGTGCCTGGTACTGATACTGCTGGACGTGGTCGCGACGCTCACGTCCTGCTTGGCTACGATCCCCCCTACAGGGGGTTTATTGATAGGAGATTAGCCAACACGAGCACCAGCAGTGCCTCGACATCCACTGCTCCCCAACCCCGCAGCTTGAGATTGCAAGCCGGTGTTACCCTTGCCTGTCAGTCAGGTGAGGTAACAATCCCCAAAGGCGTGCCCCAAACACGCGTAGTGCTTAGGAGATCAACAAGGAGACAAGTTGCTTCCGAACAACAAGCCGAACAACCCGCTCCCTTCTGTGGTACAAGCCAGTCATCATCTTCAGGCTACTCCCAATCTCCGACAATCCCAGGTACAATGACTCGTCAGCCCTTAAATTTGAGTTCCCTCTTGACCGTTGGTGCTCGCGGCCGTGGCACTGGCCGGGGATCATCAACCGGACACGCCCCAGCACCACCCCGTCGTAGCAGGGGTGGTTCAAACCGTTCCTCCTCATTGCCTCGGGAACACGACAGTTCCCTTGGGCTGGGACGCTCATCGGGACAAACGTCCCCGAAATCAAATAGCTGAGGATACTGAAGCTCCAGCTGCTTCAGTACCAGTGGAAGTTCAATCCCCGACCGTGCAAATCACTCCAGAGGTATGGGCCCCTCATCTCATGAGGGGGGACCGACCTATAAACGTTGGAGACAGTGCCAGTTCATCTGAAACTGCACTGGCCCTAGCTCAAGGCCTTTCTCTTCCGGTAGACATGCAAAAGGAATCCTCCTCATCTGCAGGAAGATCTAGACTTGTGTCCACTGGTCTCGTTAGTGGGATCAAGGTAGTTTAAAACCTTTCATTTAACTTTACTCTGATTGTAGCAGCTGGATAATGTCCTAACATATATCTGGCTTTTGTATAGTTTATCCAAAAAATGATGACATTGGGCCAGAAATTCCAGGAAGTCGATGCTGAAAGAGTTAGGCTTTTGAATGACAACACGAGGCTGCTCCGAACAGTCTCTAGGCTGGAGAGAGAGAGAGACAAAACCAAAGCAGAAGTTACCGAAACCAAAAGCAAGGTCGAGACTGCTGAGGATAGTCTCAGTCAGGCCTTGGCAGAGATTGATAACGCCAAGAAAGCTGCTTTTGAAGATGGTTACCAAAAGGGGTATGATGCCACCACAGCCAGCTATGTGGAGCAGATACCAGGCCTGCAAGACCAAGTCTGGGTTGCTTGCTGGGAAGCCTGCTTGACCACAGTTGGTGTGGCAAATGATTCCCCATTGTGGACTGCAATCGAACTTCCCAGCAGCTGGGCAGCAATTCTTCAGGGGCATGACGAACCCCCAACTGAAGACGTCGATCGTCAGATTGACGAATTTGCAGATGCAGATGAGGAAATAGAGATGGAATCTCAAGATGATGCTTTGGAGCATACATCAACTCAGGAGGCGGCCATAGAGACCAACGTTGCTGAAGAAGGTGCTGCTGTTGGTGATGGGGTTGCAACCAATGCTGCACCAGAGATCCAGGAGCTAGATTGAATTGCTCGGTGGGTACCTGGTTTGGTGTTTTTTCAGATAACTACACACTTTAGTCAACAGTAATTGGCCCTGAGTGGCATAACATTCAGTGTTTTACTGCTCTTCATACTGCTCGACCCTTTGCTTAGCCCTTCGAGGCATCAGACATCTCATTTTGCTCGGCCCTTTTTGGCCATGAATATTTTATCTTTGGAATATTCGCTTTTGGTATTTCGTCCCACAGACGCATATGAACAAATATTTACTTAGCACAGTTGGTAGCGTCTCATGCTTAAACTCAGCAGCTGACATTTGCTCGTTATGTTTTCAAGCTAAACCAAGTGTTTCGTTTCTCACATACTTAGATCTTCCTCCATCATGGTTATACTTTTTACTAAGTGTATTCGTACTTAGGTATTTGTAGGTTTCTCGTACCTCAGATATCTCGTACCTAAATTTTTACCACAATTATTTACTCAAAGGATTGTATCCAAACAGACTGCATGCGTTCGTATGCAATATTTGAGTTTACTCATACTCATAAGTCTCACATACTTAGTTTTGTTTTTAGACATATTTCGTTATGTCTGTTGCCCAAGTATTTCGTACTTAGAATTTTGTAAGTATTTCGTACATATTGCAAGCTGTTTCAGTTTCTCGTATTCTAAGAATCTCGTACTTTTAATACCTCATGTTTGGCATTCGTGCCAATCCCTTGCTCCCCAATATGAAAAAAGGAAAAATAAAGCACATTTCCAAAGTTCATATTCGATATTTCTACAATGCAAATTTCAAGAAATTGGATACGTGTGAAAGAGAAAACTTTATTCATAATCTTGAACTCAAGGGGGCATTATTCGTACCCCTTGCAACTAAAAAACAGAATGAAACCAGACAAGGGAATTATACTCGTAACTCCCACACAATCACATAGTGCATTTAAAACTCAAGGTGGTATTACTCTACCCTTTGTAAAAATAATGGCAAACAAAGGAGCTTTGTTCGTAGCTCCCACACAATCACGTAGTGCAATCTAAGATAAAACTTGATTTTCTAAACAAAAATTTTCTCAGATTATGGACATTTCATGGCCTCGGAATTGGATTGCCGTCCAGACCAGCCAATCTGTAGGCCCCTATGCCCACAATCTCAGTTACTCGATATGGGCCTTCCCAGTTTGCCCCTAGTTTGCCTTCGTTGGCCACCTTGGTGTTGCCGAGCACCTTTCGCAGACAAGGTCCCCAACACCAAACTCTCGAGGGTGTTCGTGCTTGTTATAGCTTTTCATCAGTTGTTCCTGGTAGGAGGCTAGATGCACCAGGGCCCTTTCTCTCCTCACTTCGGCAAGATCAAGCTCGATTTCGAGGGCCCTGTCATTGCCCCCACTTTCGACCAAGGCAGTCCTATTAGTTGGCAAACCAACTTCCAAAGGAATGACAGCTTCCGTTCCATATGCCAACGAATAGGGGGTCTCTCTCGTAGACTGCCTAGGCTTGTTCGGTGAGCCCACAATACCAGTGGTAATTCATCAGGCCATTTCCCTTTTGCCTTGTCCAGCCTTTTCTTGATTCCATCAAGAATGGTTTTGTTGGATGCTTCTGCCTGCCCATTACTCTGAGGGTAGGCTGGGGTTGAATAATAATTTCGTATCCCATACTGGGCACAAAAAGCTTTGAATTTCTTCTGAAATTGGGACCCATTATCTGTAATCAAAGAATAGGGTACCCCAAATCGAGTAATAATGCTTTTCCACACGAACCTTTCTATCATAAGTTTTGTGATTTTGGCCAGTGGTTCTGCCTCTATCCACTTGGTAAAATAGTCTGTTGCAATAACAGGAATGTTCAATTCCCAGTTGCTTTGTGGAGGGGACCCACGATGTCCATTCCCCACTGGGCAAATGGCCAAGGACTTGTTAAAGACCCCAATCCTCGGCTGGCTTCGAATCATTGGTGAGAATTTCTGACATTATCACAAATTTTCACATACACCTTGGCATCTTCCTGCATATGTGGCCACCAATAGCCTTGGGTAATTGCTCGGTGGGCGATGGACCTGCCTCCAGCATGACTCCCACACGTTCCTTCGTGGATTTCATGAAGAAATTTTTGCACCATCTCGGGGTGCACACAGAGCAAATACGGTCCTGTAAAGGAGTTTCTGTAGAGCTTTCCTTCGGGGGACAACCAAAACCTTGCAGACTTGGTTTTGATCTTATGAGCTTCTTTTTTATCAATGGGTAGTATTTCATCTTGTAAAAACTCCACAATTGGGTCCATCCAACTTGGACCTTGGTTCACGTCCAAGATTAGCTCTACACTTCTTCCAATGCTCGGCTCCGTCAGATACTCAACTGCTACCCTTCGCTTGAGTTCAGTTGGAACGGTTGCGGCTAACCATGCCAGAGAATCAGCATGGGCATTCTGTCCAGAACTTATTGTTCGATGTGGGCCCTTTTGAAAGTATCAAGCAAATCTTTGGCTGCCTCCGCATATGCCACCATCTTTTCATTCCGGGCTTGAATTCCCCTGACAGTTGATTTACTACAAGCTGTGAATCACAATGTACCCTGACTCGTTTTACTTTCAGAGTCTGCGCACTTCTCAATCCAGCTAAGAGTGCCTCGTACTCCGCCACATTATTCGATGCACTGAAACCTAGCCGAACAGACAGTTCGATCATTGCTCCTTCTGGAGGAAATAAGACCACCCCTATTCCTGAACCATGTTACACGCCGATCCATCAACAAATAATTTCCACTCCAAGGGATCCTATTCGGCTGACAGTCGGTTCTTCGTGGGTGATGTTTTAGTCACCTGTTCCTTTCTCGTAGGAGGCAAGGGAGCTACTGCAGAAGAAAACTCTGCCACAAAATCAGCCAGCACCTGGCCTTTGATTGCTGTACGCGGTTGATAATCAATATCATATTGGCTCAACTCGACAGACCATGTCGAAATTCTTCCTGAAAAATCTGCCTTTCAAAGCAGTGATCTCAGTGGAAATTCAGTATAAACCACAACCTTGTGGCTCTGGAAGTAATGTGGCAATTTCCTCGTGGCTGTCTTAAGTGCTAGGACAAGTTTTTCTAAGGGCAGATATCTCGTCTCTGCATCCAATAATGTCTTGCTAACATAATAGATGGGGATTTGCTAGATTCCCAAATCCCTCAACAGAACTGCACTAACAGTATGTTCAGAAACAGCTAAGTACAAAACTAAAGACTCACCTGGTTGTGGAGTTAACAAAAGAGGAGGCTCAGCCAGGTACTTCTTCAGGTCCTGGAAGGCCTGTTCACACTCTGCTCCCCATTCGAATCCCCCCTTTTTTTCAATAACTGAAAAAAGGGTCTGCACTTATCACTTGACCTGCTGATGAATCTGTTTAGTGCTGCAGCCATTCCAGTCAACCGTTGGATTTCCTTCGTAGTTTTGGGACTTTGTAGCCTCTGCAGGGCTGCAATTTGATCGGGATTGGCTTCAATCCCCCTCATGGTTACTAAGTGGCCTAGAAACTTCCCAGAACCAACTCCAAATGCACACTTCGAGGCGTTGAGCTTCAATTTGTATTCCCTTAAGATTTCGAAAGCTTCCTTCAAGTCTGCTACGTGCCCTCGTTTATCTTGACTTTTTACCACCATATCATCTATGTAAACTTCCATAGTCTTGCCGAGCAGCCTTTTGAACATGATGGTTGCAAGTCTTTGGTACGTTGCTCCAGCGTTTCTTAGCCCAAAAGGCATAACGCTATAGTAGTACAACCCTCACGGTGTGATAAATGAAGTCTTCTCCTGATCGGGCCCAAACATAGCGATCTGGTGATATCCTCAATATGTGTCGAGGAAGCTCATTCGCTCGTATCCAGCAGTTGCGTCCACCAACTGGTCTATTCTTGGAAGGGGGAAACTATCTTTTGGACATGCCTTGTTGAGGTCTGTGAAGTCCACACAGACACGCCACTTCCCATTCTTCTTCTTTACAACCACGGTGTTGGATAACCATTCAGGGTAGTAAACTTCTCGTATTGCCCTTACTTCCAGCAAACGATCAACTTCTTCAATTACAGCATCCACATGCTGTACGGCTGCCCTTCGCTTTTTCTGAATGATTGGCTTATGCTGAGGATCAACGTTTAGGTGATGACAAATCACATTTGCATCTACTCCGGGCATCTCGTCGGGCACCCATGCAAATACATCGACATATTCCTCTAGAAATCTTATCAGCTCAGCCTTTTCGTCTGTTGGCAATGACTCCCCAATTAAGAAATATCTTTCAGAATCAGTCTCGTTGATCTGAATTTTCTCCAGGCCCTCAACCACCTTTTCTGCCGGAGTTCTCCCAACATCCTCAATAGTTGGCTGATTTGGTACTTCTAACGTATGAACGTGGCGGGCCTTTGGAGCTCTCTTTACGATGGAGATCAGACACTGTTGGGCCACTTTCTGATTGCCCCTAATTATCTCGACCCCATTGGATCCTGGGAATTTCACCATCTGGTGATAGGTCGAGGAAACGGCCCTCATCTTGTGTAGCCATGTTCTCCCTATAATTGCATTATAGGAAGAAGGAACATCGACAACTAGGAAATCGGTCCTCAAGACCACAGACCCAGCCCGAACAGGCAGCGTTACTTTTCCGAGGGGCCAAACTGCTCCCGCACCAAACCCAATCAAGGGTGTTGTGGATTGCTCCAAGTCTGTTTTGGCCAGCCCCAACTTCTTGAATGCATCATAGTACATCACCTCTGTACAACTTCCAGAATCCACCAGAATTCTCTCGATGTCTTACTCCCAACTCGTAGGGTTATCATCAGAGCATCATTATGGGGTACCTGGACTTCTCCCAAATCGTCATCTATGAATGCTATGCTTTCATTGCATACTTCACTTTCTCGTCCTCTCTTATTTCCCAATCGCAGCACATGCTGGTCATGCTTAACCTGTCTTTGTAATAGCCTAACCTCATTTCTCGTATAAGGTGCGGCCAACCCATGTATCATATGGATTACTCCTTTAGGATTTTGCTCGTAATCCAGTTCCATGGCCTTCCCTTTCTCCTTGGGATCTTCCTGGACAAATTCCTTGAGATAGCCTCGAGAGACCAAATCGTCAAGGTGTTTTTTGTACATCTCGCAGTCTTCAGTCATGTGGCCCCAATCTTTATAGTAGCTGCAGTGCTGATTCGTAGCACGTTTTGCGTCTTTATTTCCGCCTAAACTTGGGGGCCACTTAAAGTACGGCTGATTCTTTATTCGATAAAGAATCCTGTAGATTGGTTCCTTCCAAACCGTTGTGACAGAAAAGAAAGACTTGGGGTCAGGGGCTTGCTTATCCTTATATGGCTCCTTCTTAGCCTGCCCATACTCTTTCCTCTCTCTGTAAGTCTTGGGCTCTGGCTTATCCACCTTTTTGGCAGGTGCCTTCGTCTGTTCGGTGACTATCCTGCCATCCTCACGGAGTATGTCATCCTCCATTCTGGCGTGCTGTTCTATTCGTTCCATCAATTTAGCTAATGTGGCCACTGGATGTTTATTCAGTGACCGGCGTAGCTCTCCCCGAACAGGCAAACCAGTTTTGAAGGTGGCTATGGCATACTCCTCACTGCAATTTTCAATCTCGTTGAAAGTCTTCCAGTACTTCTTGGCGTAATCTCTGATCGGCTCGTCCTTCGCTTGTTTCATGGTGGACAAACTCTCAAACATTTTCGGGGCCTTTCTGCTTGTCAAGAACTGAGCAGTGAATTCCTCGGCCAACTGCCTCCATCCTCGTATGGATCGTGGTGCCAACTTATGAAACCAGGACAAAACCACCTTGCCAAGACTTGACGGGAACATCTTGCATAGGATGGCTTCATCCCCCTCGTGCATGAACATGGCTTGCTGGTAATGTTGTATGTGAGCCACGGGGTCCGCGTTTGTCTCGTAAAGTATGAACGTACCGTGCTTCACTCTGCTCGGCAACCTAGCCTCTTGTAGCCTCCTTGAGAAAGGGGAAGCTGCTATGTTGCTTAGGGCTTTTCTTGCTGCTTCGCGTGCAGTTACTGTCCCATCCTTGTATGCTTTTATCTTGTGAGCCGTGGCCTTGGCCCAATCGGCATCAGGTCTCTCGTACTTGTCCCGGTGATGCTTTCTTGTTTCCTCCTCTTCGGGGGTAAAACTTCGGTCTCTGTTTCTCCTTTTTTGTGAAGAAGCCCTTTGTCTTTCCGGAGTTCGGCTTTTACTCCTGTCTCTCCTCTTTCGTGGAGAGTCCCCGTATCGCCTTATACTAGGACTTTTGCTCCTCCTTCCTCGTGAACGAGCCTGCTTATGGACTACAAGAGTCCGTTTATTTCTCTCAGAATTCCTCCTAGAGAGCCCAGAATCTTCTGGGTGCTCTCGTACCCGCCGTAACTCTTGTATCTTGTGCTCTCGTTTTCTAATCAAACGAGCGTATTCCTCGATCTCCTTCCTCTTTTTATCGAGGAGATCTTCACTGTTATGTACACTCTTTGAGTGTTCCACCGATGCTTCTCTTCGGTGGGATTTGCTCCTTCTCGTGGAGCCCGTGGCTGTCTTGTCCTGTCTACCAGTGGGCTTTTTCGGAGCCCCTGGTGGAGATTTATCTCCTCCACCACTCAACTGGTTCTTTGGATTAAACGGCGTGGCTGGATCTTCTTCCACCACGACTGTTTTTCAAGGAAAAATCGGTTCGTTTCCCACAGACGGCGCCAATTGTAGGGGGATGAAAACAATTGGTGCTCTGGACAGCCCCAATTTGAAGCGGCTTCACGTGCCTCTACACCGGAACCCTAGTTCGTCGTCGGAACCCTAATCTGCAAAACAGACAAGGGGTGAGCGCACCTTTGTTTCTCGTAGCAAAGGCCCTCCGATGCCAAAGTTAGTATCACGTACTGGCTACTAAACCCTAATTATCAGTAGGAGAATCATGCGAATGCTTAATATTGCGTACCTTTTACCTCTAGGTTAACCTCGTTTTTATAGATTTACGGATGCTTGCTGCCCAAGTATCCTTGTCGCCCTAGGATTCCTATCTCGTATAGGAAACCGGTATCTCTTGGATTCTCGTTCCCTTATCGGGTTATTACAAGAATCCTATTTAGGACTCTTTTCCATAGCTGGCCGAACATCCCATTCCCGTTGGGTGTCTTTTCTAGATCCTCTATTCTCGGGATCTTATACCTTCAGGAATATCATAAATAGTCTGGATCCTTCTAGAGTACTTATGCCGCCTTATGATTTAAGGCGACTTCTTCCCCTATTTGGCCATTTCGTTGCCGAACAATCAACATAGACTAATGACTTCAAATACAACTGCTCCTCATTGTTATATCTGGACAGATGACTTCACATGTCGTTTGTCCTTCTATGCCAAACAGATTGACTGGACCAATGACTTTCCCGTGTCACTGGTCCGTATCGCCGTTCACCGCACTGGCCGGCGGTAAGTCCTGTCATACTTATCACGTGCTCCCGTACATCACGTGTTCGGGTACTAATTATGTCTGTTCGGGAATAGCTCCCAACAGTCGATATATTCTTTCTTAAAGAAGAAGAAGATACTATTAGACTGACCTACCTAGCGCAAAAGATGGGAGTGATTGGACTTACTACTAGACTCTTTCAGTAACCTGAAGTAAGTGGTTCTCTAATAACTAAATGCACTCTAGATCGTGAGATTGGAGACCAAAAAGTTGTAGATGGGTTGGCCAAGTATCATTTATGTATCTTGATATGACATTATTAATGTCATATCAAGATACATAAATGATACTTGGCCAACCCATCTACAACTTTTTGGTCTCCAATCTCACGATCTAGAGTGCATTTAGTTATTAGAGAACCACTTACTTCAGGTTACTGAAAGAGTCTAGTAGTAAGTCCAATCACTCCCATCTTTTGCGCTAGGTAGGTCAGTCTAATAGTATCTTCTTCTTCTTTAAGAAAGAATATATCGGTTGTTGGGAGCTATTCCCGAACAGACATAATTAGTACCCGAACACGTGATGTACGGGAGCACGTGATAAGTATGACAGGACTTACCGCCGGCCAGTGCGGTGAACGGCGATACGGACCAGTGACACGGGAAAGTCATTGGTCCAGTCAATCTGTTTGGCATAGAAGGACAAACGACATGTGAAGTCATCTGTCCAGATATAACAATGAGGAGCAGTTGTATTTGAAGTCATTAGTCTATGTTGATTGTTCGGCAACGAAATGGCCAAATAGGGGAAGAAGTCGCCTTAAATCATAAGGCGGCATAAGTACTCTAGAAGGATCCAGACTATTTATGATATTCCTGAAGGTATAAGATCCCGAGAATAGAGGATCTAGAAAAGACACCCAACGGGAATGGGATGTTCGGCCAGCTATGGAAAAGAGTCCTAAATAGGATTCTTGTAATAACCCGATAAGGGAACGAGAATCCAAGAGATACCGGTTTCCTATACGAGATAGGAATCCTAGGGCGACAAGGATACTTGGGCAGCAAGCATCCGTAAATCTATAAAAACGAGGTTAACCTAGAGGTAAAAGGTACGCAATATTAAGCATTCGCATGATTCTCCTACTGATAATTAGGGTTTACTAGCCAGTACGTGATACTAACTTTGGCATCGGAGGGCCTTTGCTACGAGAAGCAAAGGTGCGCTCACCCCTTGTCTGTTTTGCAGATTAGGGTTCTGACGACGAACTAGGGTTCCGGTGTAGAGGCACGTGAAGCCGCTTCAAATTGGGGCTGTCCAGAGCACCAATTGTTTTCATCCCCCTACAATTGGCGCCGTCTGTGGGAAACGAGCCGATTTTTCCTTAAAAAATAGTTATGATGGAAGAAGATCCAGCCACGCCGTTTAATCCAAAGAACCAGCTGAGTGGTGGGGGAGATAAATCTCCACCAGGGGCTCCGAAAAAGCCCACTGGTAGACAGGACAAGACAGCCACGGGCTCCACGAGAAGGAGCAAATCCCACCGAAGAGAAACGTCGGTGGAACACTCAAGGAGCGTACATAATAGTGAAGATCTCCTCGATAAAAAGAGGAAGGAGATCGAGGAATACGCTCGTTTGATTAGAAAATGAGAGTACGAGATACAAGAGTTACAGCGGGTACGAGAACACCCAGAAGATTCTGGACTCTCTAGGAGGGATTCTGAGAGAAATAAACGGACTCTTGTAGTCCATAAGCAAGCTCGTTCACGAGAAAGAAGGAGCAAAAGCCCCAGTATAAGGCGATACGGGGCCTCTCCACGAAAAAGGAGAGGCAGGAGTAAAAGCCAGACTCCGGAGAGACAAAGGGCTTCTTCACGAAAAAGGAGAAGCAGAGACCGAAGTTCTACCCCTGAAGAGGAGGAGACAAGAAAGCATCACCGGGATAGGTACGAGAGACCTGATGCTGATTGGGCCAAGGCTACGGCTCACAAGACAAAAGCATATGAGGATGGGACAGTAACTGCACGCGAAGCAGCAAGAAAAGCCCTAAGCAACATAGCGGCTTCCCCTTTCTCAAGGAGGCTACAAGAGGCTAGGTTGCCGAGCATAGTGAAGCACGATACGTTCATACTTTACGAGACAAACGCGGACCCCGTGGCTCACATACAACATTACCAACAAGCCATGTTCATGCATGAGGGGGATGAAGCCATCCTATGCAAGATGTTCTCGTCAAGTCTTGGCAAGGTGGCTTTGTCCTGGTTTCATAAGTTGGCACCACGATCCATACGAGGATGGAGGCAGTTGGCCGAGGAATTCACTGCTCAGTTCTTGACAAGCAGAAAGGCCCCGAAAATGTTTGAGAGTTTGTCCACCATGAAACAAGCGAAGGACGAGCCGATCAGAGATTACGCCAAGAAGTACTGGAAGACTTTCAACGAGATTGAAAATTGCAGTGAGGAGTATGCCATAGCCACCTTCAAAACTGGTTTGCCTGTTCGGGGAGAGCTACGCCGGTCACTGAATAAACATCCAGTGGCCACATTAGCTAAATTGATGGAACGAATAGAACAGCACGCCATAATGGAGGATGACATACTCCGTGAGGATGGCAGGATAGTCACCGAATAGACGAAGGCACCTGCCAAAAAGGTGGATAAGCCAGAGCCCAAGACTTACAGAGAGAGGAAAGAGTATGGGCAGGCTAAGAAGGAGCCATATAAGGATAAGCAAGCCCCTGACCCCAAGTCTTTCTTTTCTGTCACAACGGTTTGGAAGGAACCAATCTACAGGATTCTTTATCGAATAAAGAATCAGCCGTACTTTTAGTGGCCCCCAAGTTTAGGCGGAAATAAAGACGCAAAACGGGCTACGAATCAGCACTGCAGCTACTATAAAGATTGGGGCCACATGACTGAAGACTGCGAGATGTACAAAAAACACCTTGACGATTTGGTCTCTCGAGGCTATCTCAAGGAATTTATCTAGGAAGATCTCAAGGAGAAAGGGAAGGCCATGGAACTGGATTACGGGCAAAATCCTAAAGGAGTAATCCATATGATACATGGGTTGGCCGCACCTTATACGAGAAATGAGGTTAGGCTATTACAAAGACAGGTTAAGCATGACCAGCATGTGATGCGATTGGGAAATAAGAGAGGACGAGAAAGTGAAGTATGCAATGAAAGCATAGCATTCATAGATGACGATTTGGGAGAAGTCCAGGTACCCCATAATGATGCTCTGATGATAACCCTACGAGTTGGGAGTAAGACATCGAGAGAATTCTGGTGGATTCTGGAAGTTGTACAGAGGTGATGTACTATGATGCATTCAAGAAGTTGGGGCTGGCCCAAACAGACTTGGAGCAATCCACAACACCCTTGATTGGGTTTGGTGCGGGAGCAGTTTGGCCCCTCGGAAAAGTAACGCTGCCTGTTCGGGCTGGGTCAGTGGTCTTGAGGACCGATTTCCTATTTGTCGATGTTCCTTCTTCCTATAATGCAATTATAGGGAGAACATGGCTACACAAGATGAGGGCCGTTTCCTCGACCTATCACCAGATGGTGAAATTCCCAGGATCCAATGGGGTCGAGATAATTAGGGGCAATCAGAAAGTGGCCCAACAGTGTCTGATCTCCATCGTAAAGAGAGCTCCAAAGGCCCGCCACGTTCATACGTTAGAAGTACCAAATCAGCCAACTATTGAGGATGTTGGGAGAACTCCGGCAGAAAAGGTGGTTGAGGGCCTGGAGAAAATTCAGATCAACGAGACTGATTCTGAAAGATATTTCTTAATTGGGGAGTCATTGCCAACAGACGAAAAGGCTGAGCTGATAAGATTTCTAGAGGAATATGTCGATGTATTTGCATGGGTGCCCGACGAGATGCCCGGAGTAGATGCAAATGTGATTTGTCATCACCTAAACGTTGATCCTCAGCATAAGCCAATCATTCAGAAAAAGCGAAGGGCAGCCGTACAGCATGTGGATGCTGTAATTGAAGAAGTTGATCGTTTGCTGGAAGTAAGGGCAATACGAGAAGTTTACTACCCTGAATGGTTATCCAACACCGTGGTTGTAAAGAAGAAGAATGGGAAGTGGCGTGTCTGTGTGGACTTCACAGACCTCAACAAGGCATGTCCAAAAGATAGTTTCCCCCTTCCAAGAATAGACCAGTTGGTGGACGCAACTGCTTGATACGAGCGAATGAGCTTCCTCGACGCATATCGAGGATATCACCAGATCGCTATGTTTGGGCCCGATCAGGAGAAGACTTCATTTATCACACCGTGAGGGTTGTACTACTATAGCGTTATGCCTTTTGGGCTAAGAAACGCTGGAGCAACGTACCAAAGACTTGCAACCATCATGTTCAAAAGGCTGCTCGGCAAGACTATGGAAGTTTACATAGATGATATGGTGGTAAAAAGTCAAGATAAACGAGGGCACGTAGCAGACTTGAAGGAAGCTTTCGAAATCTTAAGGGAATACAAATTGAAGCTCAA
This sequence comes from Rhododendron simsii, assembly GCA_014282245.1. Lineage (NCBI taxonomy): Eukaryota > Viridiplantae > Streptophyta > Magnoliopsida > Ericales > Ericaceae > Rhododendron > Rhododendron simsii. The sequence goes on along the minus strand of WJXA01000087.1, from coordinate 22,688 downwards.
CGCCTCGAAGTGTGCGTTTGGAGTTGGTTCTGGGAAGTTTCTAGGCCACTTAGTAACCATGAGGGGGATTGAAGCCAATCCCGATCAAATTGCAGCCCTGCAGAGGCTACAAAGTCCCAAAACTACGAAGGAAATCCAACGGTTGACTGGAATGGCTGCAGCACTAAACAGATTCATCAGCAGGTCAAGTGATAAGTGCAGACCCTTTTTTCAGTTATTGAAAAAAAGGGGGGATTCGAATGGGGAGCAGAGTGTGAACAGGCCTTCCAGGACCTGAAGAAGTACCTGGCTGAGCCTCCTCTTTTGTTAACTCCACAACCAGGTGAGTCTTTAGTTTTGTACTTAGCTGTTTCTGAACATACTGTTAGTGCAGTTCTGTTGAGGGATTTGGGAATCTAGCAAATCCCCATCTATTATGTTAGCAAGACATTATTGGATGCAGAGACGAGATATCTGCCCTTAGAAAAACTTGTCCTAGCACTTAAGACAGCCACGAGGAAATTGCCACATTACTTCCAGAGCCACAAGGTTGTGGTTTATACTGAATTTCCACTGAGATCACTGCTTTGAAAGGCAGATTTTTCAGGAAGAATTTCGACATGGTCTGTCGAGTTGAGCCAATATGATATTGATTATCAACCGCGTACAGCAATCAAAGGCCAGGTGCTGGCTGATTTTGTGGCAGAGTTTTCTTCTGCAGTAGCTCCCTTGCCTCCTACGAGAAAGGAACAGGTGACTAAAACATCACCCACGAAGAACCGACTGTCAGCCGAATAGGATCCCTTGGAGTTGAAATTATTTGTTGATGGATCGGCGTGTAACACTGGTTCAGGAATAGGGGTGGTCTTATTTCCTCCAGAAGGAGCAATGATCGAACTGTCTGTTCGGCTAGGTTTCAGTGCATCGAATAATGTGGCGGAGTACGAGGCACTCTTAGCTGGATTGAGAAGTGCGCAGACTCTGAAAGTAAAACGAGTCAGGGTACATTGTGATTCACAGCTTGTAGTAAATCAACTGTCAGGGGAATGTCAAGCCCGGAATGAAAAGATGGTGGCATATGCGGAGGCAGCCAAAGATTTGCTTGATACTTTCAAAAGGGCCCACATCGAACAGATAAGTTCTGGACAGAATGCCCATGCTGATTCTCTGGCATGGTTAGCCGCAACCGTTCCAACTGAACTCAAGCGAAGGGTAGCTGTTGAGTATCTGACGGAGCCGAGCATTGGAAGAAGTGTAGAGCTAATCTTGGACGTGAACCAAGGTCCAAGTTGGATGGACCCAATTGTGGAGTTTTTACAAGATGAAATACTACCCATTGATAAAAAAGAAGCTCATAAGATCAAAACCAAGTCTGCAAGGTTTTGGTTGTCCCCCGAAGGAAAGCTCTACAGAAACTCCTTTACAGGACCGTATTTGCTCTGTGTGCACCCCGAGATGGTGCAAAAATTTCTTCATGAAATCCACGAAGGAACGTGTGGGAGTCATGCTGGAGGCAGGTCCATCGCCCACCGAGCAATTACCCAAGGCTATTGGTGGCCACATATGCAGGAAGATGCCAAGGTGTATGTGAAAATTTGTGATAAGTGTCAGAAATTCTCACCAATGATTCGAATGCCAGCCGAGGATCTGGGGTCTTTAACAAGTCCTTGGCCATTTGCCCAGTGGGGAATGGACATCGTGGGTCCCCTCCACAAAGCAACTGGGAATTGAACATTCCTGTTAGTTGCAACAGACTATTTTACCAAGTGGATAGAGGCAGAACCACTGGCCAAAATCACAAAACTTATGATAGAAAGGTTCGTGTGGAAAAGCATTATTACTCGATTTGGGGTACCCTATTCTTTGATTACAGATAATGGGTCCCAATTTCAGAAGAAATTCAAAGCTTTTTGTGCCCAGTATGGGATACGAAATTATTATTCAACCCCAGCCTACCCTCAGAGTAATGGGCAGGCAGAAGCATCCAACAAAACCATTCTTGATGGAATCAAGAAAAGGCTGGACAAGGCAAAAGGGAAATGGCCTGATGAATTACCACTGGTATTGTGGGCTCACCGAACAACGCCTAGGCAGTCTACGAGAGAGACCCCCTATTCGTTGGCATATGGAACGGAAGCTGTCATTCCTTTGGAAGTTGGTTTGCCAACTAATAGGACTGCCTTGGTCGAAAGTGGGGGCAATGACAGGGCCCTCGAAATCGAGCTTGATCTCGCCGAAGTGAGGAGAGAAAGGGCCCTGGTGCATCTAGCCTCCTACCAGGAACAACTGATGAAAAGCTATAACAAGCACGAACACCCTCGAGAGTTTGGTGTTGGGGACCTTGTGCTGCGAAAGGTGCTCGGCAACACCAAGGTGGCCAACGAAGGCAAACTAGGGGCAAACTGGGAAGGCCCATATCGAGTAACTGAGATTGTGGGCATAGGGGCCTACAGATTGGCTGGTCTGGACGGCAATCCAATTCCGAGGCCATGAAATGTCCATAATCTGAGAAAATTCTTTGTTTAGAATAATCAAGTTTTATCTTAGATTGCACTACGTGATTGTGTGGGAGCTACGAACAAAGCTCCTTTGTTTGCCATTATTTTTACAAAGGGTATGAGTAATACCACCTTGAGTTTTAAATGCACTATGTGATTGTGTGGGAGTTACGAGTATAATTCCCTTGTCTGGTTTCATTCTGTTTTTTAGTTGCAAGGGGTACGAATAATGCCCCCTTGAGTTCAAGATTATGAATAAAGTTTTCTCTTTCACACGTATCCAATTTCTTGAAATTTGCATTGTAGAAATATCGAATATGAACTTTGGAAATGTGCTTTATTTTTCCTTTTTTCATATTGGGGAGCAAGGGATTGGCACGAATGCCAAACATGAGGTATTAAAAGTACGAGATTCTTAGAATACGAGAAACTGAAACAGCTTGCAATATGTACGAAATACTTACAAAATTCTAAGTACGAAATACTTGGGCAACAGACATAACGAAATATGTCTAAAAACAAAACTAAGTATGTGAGACTTATGAGTATGAGTAAACTCAAATATTGCATACGAACTCATGCAGTCTGTTTGGATACAATCCTTTGAGTAAATAATTGTCGTAAAAATTTAGGTACGAGATATCTGAGGTACGAGAAACCTACAAATACCTAAGTACGAATACACTTAGTAAAAAGTATAACCATGATGGAGGAAGATCTAAGTATGTGAGAAACGAAACACTTGGTTTAGCTTGAAAACATAACGAGCAAATGTCAGCTGCTGAGTTTAAGCATGAGACGCTACCAACTGTGCTAAGTAAATATTTGTTCATATGCGTCTGTGGGACGAAATACCAAAAGCGAATATTCCAAAGATAAAATATTCATGGCCAAAAAGGGCCGAGCAAAATGAGATGTCTGATGCCTCGAAGGGCTAAGCAAAGGGTCGAGCAGTATGAAGAGCAGTAAAACACTGAATGTTATGCCACTCAGGGCCAATTACTGTTGACTAAAGTGTGTAGTTATCTGAAAAAACACCAAACCAGGTACCCACCGAGCAATTCAATCTAGCTCCTGGATCTCTGGTGCAGCATTGGTTGCAACCCCATCACCAACAGCAGCACCTTCTTCAGCAACGTTGGTCTCTATGGCCGCCTCCTGAGTTGATGTATGCTCCAAAGCAGCATCTTGAGATTCCATCTCTATTTCCTCATCTGCATCTGCAAATTCGTCAATCTGACGATCGACGTCTTCAGTTGGGGGTTCGTCATGCCCCTGAAGAATTGCTGCCCAGCTGCTGGGAAGTTCGATTGCAGTCCACAATGGGGAATCATTTGCCACACCAACTGTGGTCAAGCAGGCTTCCCAGCAAGCAACCCAGACTTGGTCTTGCAGGCCTGGTATCTGCTCCACATAGCTGGCTGTGGTGGCATCATACCCCTTTTGGTAACCATCTTCAAAAGTAGCTTTCTTGGCGTTATCAATCTCTGCCAAGGCCTGACTGAGACTATCCTCAGCAGTCTCGACCTTGCTTTTGGTTTCGGTAACTTCTGCTTTGGCTTTGTCTCTCTCTCTCTCCAGCCTAGAGACTGTTCGGAGTAGCCTCGTGTTGTCATTCAAAAGCCTAACTCTTTCAGCATCGGCTTCCTAGAATTTCTGGCCCAATGTCATCATTTTTTGGATAAACTACACAAAAGCCAGATATATGTTAGGACATTATCCAGCTGCTACAATCAGAGTAAAGTTAAATGAAAGCTTTTAAACTACATTGATCCCACTAACGAGACCAGTGGACACAAGTCTTCCTGCAGATGAAGAGGATTCCTTTTGCATGTCTACCGGAAGAGAAAGGCCTTGAGCTAGGGCTAGTGCAGTTTCAGATGAACTGGCACTGTCTCCAACGTTTATAGGTCAGTCCCCCCTCATGAGATGAGGGGCCCACACCTCTGGAGTGATTTGCACGGTCGGGGATTGAACTTCCACTGGTACTGAAGCAGTTGGAGCTTCAGTATCCTCAGCTATTTGATTTCGGGGACATTTGTCCCGATGAGCGTCACCAGCCTCAAGGGAACTGTCGTGTTCCCGAGGCAATGAGGAGGAACGGTTTGAACCACCCCTGCTACGACGGGGTGGTGCTGGGGCGTGTCCGGTTGATGATCCCCGGCCAGTGCCACGGCCGCGAGCACCAACGGTCAAGAGGGAACTCAAATTTAAGGGCTGACGAGTCATTGTACCTGGGATTGTCGGAGATTGGGAGTAGCCTGAAGATGATGACTGGCTTGTACCACAGAAGGGAGCGGGTTGTTCGGCTTGTTGTTCGGAAGCAACTTGTCTCCTTGTTGATCTCCTAAGCACTACGCGTGTTTGGGGCACGCCTTCGAGGATTGTTACCTCACCTGACTGACAGGCAAGGGTAACACCGGCTTGCAATCTCAAGCTGTGGGGTTGGGGAGCAGTGGATGTCGAGGCACCGCTGGTGCTCGTGTTGGCTAATCTCCTATCAATAAACCCCCTGTAGGCGGGATCGTAGCCAAGCAAGACGTGAGCGTCGCGACCACGTCCAGCAGTATCAGTACCAGGCACTCCTGTGTACTTGAGAACCTTGTTGATATCGGCTGATTGGATGTAACTGGGTTCTCGTCTTGGGCACCTGTTAGCGTTGTCCGCTGCACAAATGAAGCACAAACAAGAGTTACAAGCATAAAAAAGCTATGAGAAAGCAACAAAACAAGAAATTACAAAGTAAAATTAGGAGCATACGTGGGTAACCCCATATGTGGGGACAGTGGAAACCCTCCACTTGACCATCCTCCCCCATTGGCTCGAAGGCTCCAGAAACATACAAGAAGTCCATCTCGTGGTCACGAGCAGAGTCTGGCATATTAAGCATGAAGCGCTTCTCTGCTTTCCTTACTTTGAAATAGTAGGTGTTATATTCAGGGTTTAGCACGATGCTATACCACCATTGAATTTCCCAGATTCCTAGCTGGGTTCCTAGGATTCTATTCAGGGCAACAACTCTCATCACTAGCCTGAAAAAGTTTGTTGAAACTTGCATGGGCGTGAGGCGATACCAGTTAAGCACACGACGGAGCAGTGGATCAAGGGGGAAACGAACTCCACCCTCGACGATCGCTACGATAGGGATACACATCCTATCCTAAGTGCCCGCATCCCTATCTGCTCCTAAGGGGCAAGTTCAAAACCCACATTTTCAAGAACGTTATACTCGGTTCTAAAAGCCGACATAGCCGTAGGGGAATCACAGAGTTTCCTAAATTTACCAGGCCTAGGGCCGTTATCACCTTCATCCGCCATTAGTATGCTAAGAACGAAGAGATCTGGAAATGGCTAAAAATAGAGCCCTAAATGAAACAGAGAAATCTGGAAACTAAGGAAAAGATGCAAGAAGAAGCCAGAATAAGAGTCTTACGAAGCTATTGCAGCGGTTGCCTGAGACGCAATCGAGTTGCAGACGGCGGCAATGGCGGAAAGAGGAAGAAACTAATTTTCGCCTGGTTTTAGAGAGAGAAAAAGAAAATTCGGTTTCTTTTTTGAAAAAAAAAACAAAAGGGGATACTTTTGGAGGTTTAGGCGTAGAGGACGGAAATGATACGTCGTCTATGCCGTTACAAGAGCAGTAACGGAAAGATAGCTACAGCAAAAGATATTCTGACGCCGTTTTGACTGAAACGTCAGTCAGAATTCAATGCAAGACGTACGAAATACGCCACGTGGAACCACTACCTCGAGAAAATGATGAGTAAGCCGCCAAAATACATCAAAGGATTTGGGTTTTAAATCTATGTAAGATTCGAGGAGCTCGGCTCAAAGTTCAAAATCTAGCTTTACTTGTAACCCCCGAACAGTGGTCACAGGCAAAGCTGGGGAGCAATTGTTGGGAGGTATTCCCAAACAGACATAATTAGTACCCGAACACGTGATGTACGGGAGCATGTGATAAGTATGACAGGACTTACAGCCGGGCAGTGCGGTGAACGGCGATACGGACCAGTGACACGGGAAGTCATTGGTCCAGTCAATCTGTTCGGCATAGAAGGACAAACGACATGTGAAGTCATCTGTCCAGATATAACAATGAGGAGCAGTTGTATTTGAAGTCATTAGTCGATGTTGATTGTTCGGCAACGAAATGGCCAAACAGGGGAAGAAGTCGCCTTAAATCATAAGGCGGCATAAGTACTCTAGAAGGATCCAGACTATTTATGATATTCCTGAAGGTATAAGATCCCGAGAATAGAGGATCTAGAAAAGACACCCAACGGGAATGGGATGTTCGGCCAACTATGGAAAAGAGTCCTAAATAGGATTCTTGTAATAACCCGATAAGGGAACGAGAATTCAAGAGATACTGGTTTCCTATACGAGATAGGAATCCTAGGGCGACAAGGATACTTGGGCAGCAAACATCCGTAAATCTATAAAAACGAGGTTAACCTAGAGGTAAAAGGTACGCAATATTAAGCATTCGCATGATTCTCCTACTGATAATTAGGGTTTACTAGCCAGTACGTGATACTAACTTTGGCATCGGAGGGCCTTTGCTACGAGAAGCAAAAGTGCGCTCACCCCTTGTCTGTTTTGCAGATTAGGGTTCCGACGACGAACTAGGGTTCCGGTGTAGAGGCACATGAAGCCGCTTCAAATTGGTGCTGTCCAGAGCACCAATTGTTTTCATCCCCCTACATCGACTACAGTGTATGTTTTATCAAAATTTCTTTGTGACCTATATTTGCCTGTCATTTGGGACTTAGAAGCTTCATTTATGGGTGAATGGTATACCATAGTAGGTGACCAGATGGAACTCGGTACTAGACACGGGGATGCAGCTATAGATTGTTCAAATAGAAGATCTGAGGAGATGTGTGGCGTGGCTTGGTCATATGGTGGCTGTTACATGGTTTGCATTAGTTACTTGGAATGATTATTTCTGGTATATTTGTTGTCGATTCATGAGTGATGGGCTACAGAAGTATGCCTTCTATATTAGCCATCTTTGCCCAGAGTCTTTATATGTAAGCAGCAGCTGTGTGTTATCATCGGCATCTATTCCTGTCATAAGCTGGAGATTTTTAAAGGAGAGCCTAGGTTCTAGAGTCGCCTATTATATTCAAGGTCACATTTTCTATACATTCAGTGTGTTGGAGTGTGGGAAAAACTGCCTAAGTTGTGGAGTCCACTATTGTATTCAAAGTTGTGTTAGCAGTGCGTTCCGTGTGATTGGAATTCCATGACCACTGCTGGATCAACTGTTAGACTAATGGGTGGAATGATCTCTCATTTTTTCAATGTCACGTTACTTGTCTAAGAATAAGCAGGCTCATACAAATTAAGGAGTATCACTTTGGTGGGTACTTTTCCCTTGTTTCTTTTTAACATCCTCTGCTTCACCATGTCTTGTTTGAATTCCAAATCAAGTCTAAAGTTCTGCTTTGGAAGTGTAGGGATCTTTTCCTCTGGAAATTACCCAAGTTCAATGTTGGGTGAAGCCTGTCTCTTTATCCGATATAATAATTGTACCTGGTTTGTAGGATTTGTTATCTTGTATTAGTGATGGAATGTCAATTTGACATTTATGCCAGAACAATTGATGGCCGGAGACTCGTACGACATTGGGATTTTTATACTTCTTTGTTTAGCACCTTTCTGGTCAATAACACGTTATTCTTCATGTTGTTTGTCGGTGAACCAAAACCTTCTTTGCTGCTGTGAAATAGAATTTTTAACCAAAGGAGGCGTGTATTCTTCATAACTACCTGATGTATGGTTTCATAAACTATAGTCAAATAGTGAACCGATGATGCTTGTCTATGTTGCTTACAAGGCCTAGTTGTTGTACTGCAAAAGTTACGAATCTATACCATATTCTTGCTGGATTGTAACAGTTATATGTTCTGTTGGATAAAAGACATAATAGTTTCTTTATACTGATTTATGTAGTTCATCGAAATTGGGCATGCGGACTGGTGTCAACTGATTTAGATTTTTGTTTATTTTAAAGCTGATTGGTGTGACGGGATGATCACTGGATTATGATTATTGCTTTCGTGAATGTACTCTTTCATTGATACTATTTTAAGGGCCAGGAACTGACTCTCTGTGTGGTTCAGGTTGGGTTACTGGTTCATGGAGCTGATCGTGCTTTACCTATTGCTCCGTTGAATTTTTTTTCCCATGGGTGCAAGCTTCTTTTTTTTCTTTTTGATGATGATGACTCCTAGCTTATGTTGTCTAAACAGTTTAGTTGCATTTGACATGTAGATGGAATGACAATGGCTGTTTAACAACGAAAATGAATAGCTAGTTTGATAGGATCCTACTACTTCACATATATTTATGAAAGACTACCATCGTTCCCGTTCGATGCACCGGACAACACAAAAACTGAGTTCAACGTTTCCCGTCGTCCCGTGCACCGAATGGTACCATTGTGCCCATATTTTGAACGGATTGTGCCTGTATGTTGAACGGGCACAATGCTAGCGTCCGGTGTACGGCATGAAAAAAAATGTCAGGAGTCAATTTTTGTATCGTTCCGTGCATTGAACCGGAACGACGCTAGTAAAGAAGTGAAAAAGGGAGACAAACTTGGAACAGAAATACTTTTAGGTAGATGGCTCACCCCTATTTTACAATAGATTGTAAACTGTTTTATTTTTTCCCTATAAAAAAGTTCCTACAAATCTGAATCCCTTGTTTGTTTTCTTATTGCAATTGGCAAGTCACAATTTCTTCTGTTTCTTCTGGCGTCTATGCCATTGATTCAAACAAGAGAGCAAGTTTGGAGAGGTAATTAAGTTTAAATGCTTTTTTGTTTTGTTGACTTATTTTATTTGTTTGAAAAGTACGTAAATGCCATGGTGTATGATATGAGAGTGTAACATTGTAGGCGGTGAGAAGAGAACATGGGAGGTGGCAACGATTCTCACTCACGTGTTTTTTTTCCTCTAAATTTTAACCGCTATTCAATTTTTTGAAATGCAAGAACCAATAGTTAATTGTCACGTTATTAATTTATGAACTAATAATTTGAAAACACAAAAAATTGAGGATGAGGATTTGGAGGGATGAGAGGTCAACACACATTTACATAAGATAGATGTGCTTGGATGCTAATAAAGGAAACTAAAGTCTTTCGAGGGCTATTCGTGGAGCACAGCTGTTTACTCCAGTGGGGTCTTGCAACCAGCCATAGGCGTCTTCCGAATGGACACCAATGTTGGCAAGAGTATCAGCACATCCGTTAGCTTGTCTATAGGATTCCATTCAGTTATCAGGAAAGTACAGAAAATGATGGGAATATCAACTTTTCCATAACTTTTGTAGAGTTCAGTTAGCAGGAAAATAGTGGGAAACATGTTTTTAAGTTTTCTTGCAAGATTCACTTTCTTGCAAATGTGATCCGGCCAAAAGCATAGGATTTTGCGTCACGGGAAAAGTTTTCTCCATTGTGAGGCCAACATAATTGGCGGGTAAAAAAAAAAGTGAATGACTCCAATACCAAAAAAATGCGAATTAGGTTTTTAGAAAGACACTTGAGATTTAAGTGAGCAACAATAATTTCGACTACTATATTGCTTTCTGAGATAATTGTTCTAGAAAAAGATTGATAGTTTATTTTTTTTGGAAGTATTTATTTATCTTGTCATTAGTCTTCAATTTTATTTTGTACTAACTAATTTTCAGTGAGTTTTTGCATCAGCAACTAATTAAGAACGGTTGTTTAATATTTATTAGAGAATGTCAATTTAAATGGGGGATTTGCATGCCCATTCAGAATATAGCAAATTGAATAGGGAATTGCAAGTCTATTTTTTCATTTCATGTTAAGGTTTTGCATTAGATAAAATACATTTTCCGTATGTGTTAATTTTTAAAATATGATAGCCTATTATTTAGCTCTCAAAGTTACTTTTATTTAAAATTAGCCACGGGACTAAAAATAAAGAAGTTTCTCATAAGTGTCTTTTCCCGGCAAATGAACCACTAAACTTTAATTTTCCTGCAAAAAAAAATTGTCAAATGAACACTCACTGGAAAATAGATTTTTTTTTCCTTTATTTCACTTTACTTAACTTTTCCTGAGAATAACATTCCGGTACAACATTTCTGGTAACTGAATGGAGCCTAGATGTGGTTGATGGCACTCCTTTTTTTGTTAGGTAGAAAAATTTATTTGCGGAGGGTTCTGTAAACAATAATGCTAGAGATATATCAATTTGTTACACTTCAACAATAACCATCTTATATACATGTGGGTTTCACACATGTATTGTGGAATGAGACCCACAAGTATGTGAGAGGGGTGTGACAAATTGATGTGTCCCTAACATCTTTCTTCCGTACATAAGTAATTACAGAGCCCAATCGTGGCCGGTCCAGACTGAAAAGCAATTTTGACAAGTCAAGCAATCTCAACAATTGATTGCGTGAATGGTCGGACAAGATTATGCGGAGCCGTGAATAGCTTATTCATGGCCGTTCCATGAACAAGTTTCTCTTTGTTAAGAAGGTTTGCAGTCCTCAATCAATCCTCTAGAGGTGTCAGTGTCTTGAGTTGATTTGCATTCTTGATGAGGTTGACCGCATCCTCTGAATCAGTTTAAATTAACATCAGATCCGAATCCTCTATGAGGATTCAAAGAGATTCTCATAGGGGATCAGGATCCCTCAACATCAGCCCCCTGGTCCCTCTGAATCAGTCTCAACATCGGCCTCTAGTAGCCCCTGGTCCTTTAGCAGTCTCAAGGCCTTGCAAGATACTTCTCCGTTCAGCTTCCGAGCTTGAGGCATGCTCCAACTTTCCCTTGTATCCTTCGATCCATCTTCCCCTCTTATCTTACCAATTTGTGCACGGCCAGCTCTATGTCAACTAGACGAACCTAAAAAGTAAATAATTTTGACCAAAAATGCAAAGTATACAAAAAAGATGAAAATAAGCCATTATCAATATGTTTATCCCAGACGAGCTCTTAGCATAAGTGGTGATCGACATCAATATTCAGATTAACAGTGCCCATTCCAGAGGTGCCAAATGCTTGAAATGAAAAATATGGGTCAAGGGATATTACCAATTTTTTGGATTTATGTTTTGCATTGTGAATCTATGATCCATCCACTCCACAAGGGTCATTAATTACTCATCTGCCTCTGGTTACTTGTATATATCGTTGGGGCCGGGGAAATGTGTCCTCTCTCTAAGGATGTCGAGAGAGTTTCCAATCAAGCTGGGGGCATGCATCTCTCACAAGTTTTGGGAAATCAGAGAGCCTACTAGCTAGTAATTAAGCTTATGTTTAGACTAAATCTAAGTGCTAAATTAACTCTGTTAAATTTTCGTCGTCTTACCTTTCTGTTGTGTTTGGTCGAGACAAGTTTGGAAGTATAATTTTGTAATTTATTTATTTTGGTAACTTTCGGAAGTGTATAACTTTTTTTCTTTGACCAAAAGGTCAGAAAAGTTGACGATGCTAAATTATCACGTGGGAATGTAGTGTGTGCTAGTATTTTTTTTTGTCTTTTCTTGAAATTTTTTCAAAGTGTCGATTTTTTTTATTTTCTCGGTTTGTCTCGCTGAGGTGGGTTGAGAAGTAAAAAAACTGACATTCCAGTTGGTTTTTGGCATTGACCGCTTGGAACATTGATGGATTTTTCAGAGGAGGGAATGCCACTGGAGCCACTTGGTGTTGAAGAAGCTTTCTGCAACTCCACGAGACGTACTTAGGCCTCCATTGGCATAATAAGAGGCTTATTTATTTTTGTTTTTATTCAAAAAAAATTTGCATTTGTTTTTATAAATTTTGCGTCAATTTTTGGTGAATTATTGATACGTCTTGATGAGAGGAATAAAAATAAAATAAAATAATGTCTAAATCTAAATCAGACAAACTTGACATTTTGCACCAATGGCTTATCTAAATCTAAATCGCTCAACCCCGAGGGGTAGTGCAGTTGGTGATCAGCCAGGACGAAGGGACCAGCCTCAGGTTTGACTTCTCTGCACTGCGAAAAAACCCTTGGGGCCACCCATGTGTAAAAATCCTTTGGGTTAGCAAAGGCTGGTGGGGGCCGTAGAGATTTAGTCCTGTGGTGCGCTCATGTTGGCCCGAGGACACTTTGCGTTAACAAAAAAAAAAAAACCAAAATCACTCCATGTCTCTCACGAGCTCGATGCAACCATATGATAATATGCAGACTGTGGAAAGACGCAAGTAACCCCAAAGTTTGGGCATCTAAGGAGAGATTGAACGGAATATAAAGGGTGGCCATGCATTGAGTCGTGTGTTTTCATATTTTATTTCATTTCATATTCGTGTCATAGCATGCAGGGACGGATGTACATGGGGGCACGTGGGGGCACATGCTTGTGTATGTATAAATTAGCATAATTATGAAAGTGTGTTAATTTATAAATATACACGCTTGTATATATCCTGAAAATACACATATAGAATTAGTTTTATGCTTGATTTTCATCATATGATATATTTATAATTGTTAGTTTACGAGTTGTTTGTCTATTTGGAGTTATTTTTTATTCTATTTATTTTTAACCGTCTAGGAGAAATATTTTAAAATAAAGACATTAACAAAACTAGCTCGATCATTCTAAAATTTGTTTATGTTCATTTAAAACATACTTTAAAAAATTTGACAGAGATTTTGTGCTCATTTTTACCTAATTTAACTTAAAGTATGCTTTATAAACTTTTGTAATTAGTAATGCATGCTTTAATTTTGAACGATCTTACTATGATTGACTAAAAAATAAACTTTCGTCATTATGATTAATAGGTGCCCCCACTAGGGTACATTCCTAGATCCATCCCTGACAGCATGTGTTAATTTAAACATGTTAAATATTTTGGCATGAAGCTGACTTGCTGTAAATTGTAGTAGTATGTTGGGATTGATATGTTACACTAGTACGTAAAAATATACAGTACAAATATTATACATGTATAACAATTTAATCCAATGATATTAAACTGATGGATAGTCATCAAGGAAGATGAAATTAGAGACTAAAAGAGACATAGTCTACAGAGAGAGAGAGAGAGAGAGAGAGAGAGAGAGAGAGAGAGAGAGAGAGAGAGAGAGAGAGAGAGAGAACATTGTTCATGAAAATGTCAATCTACACATTCAATATAGAAGGTAGTAGATACATACATATGTCAATATATGAATTTACGTATATATCTACCCATATCTAACTGCTTTACTCACGCACGTCCCCCACAAATTTCCTTTCACAGGAAAAACCTGCCACTCCATATCTGTGCTTCCTCTGCAAAGGTATATGACCATGGCGCTCTCTCTCTCTCTCTCTCTCTCTCGTGTAGAATATATTGTGGAGGAATTGGGTATGCTATTCATGTGTATGTTCCACATTGACCCATCACTTCATTCCGTGCAGAGATTATAGGACAAACTTTCCCAAGAGGTGCTACTGCACTTTTCCTGTGTTCTTATTGATGTAAGACAAAAATGGAGAATTTTTGTATTTTATTTTTATTGTTTTAGAATAAGATCTTGGCTAGAAATATTTTCGTTTACGTTAGAATTATTAATTTTTCGTATTCGGTTTGATTTTTATTTTTTCCTTTATTAGGATTCTTGGTCTACAAGAATTAGGATTTTATTTTAATCAATTAGGAAATATCTTTTATTTAATGCCGCTTGTTTTGGCATGATTTATTATTTCTTTTACATTAGGATTTCTAGGGTTAGAATCTTATAAAAAGGGCTGTAACCTATTCAATTACAACTTTTAAGTTTTTTATCAATAATATTCAGACTTTGTCTTTTTCTCTTGAGAATTCAAGAACTGCTTGTGGCTACGAGTTCTTATCATTCGTTTGATTAATACACAACTAATATTCTTGTGAATTCCGCTGCGTCACTTATTTAACCTATTCCACGCACCCTTATTCGGTCTGTGGCTTTTTTTTTTTTTTTTTTGTTGCAACGGGAATTTGCTGTGGCTGATTTGGTACTTTGAATGTATTTTGTTTATTTCAGTGGTTTCTGCATGTATTCCGACTGTGGGTTTTTTTTTTTTTTGTTGCAACGGGAATTTGCTGTGGCTGATTTGGTAAGGACTTTGAATGTATTTTGTTTATTTCAGTGGTTTCTGTATTCCGTTTGGGATCAAATAAAAAAGTAAGAAAGAAGACAATAAATAAATTAATAAATGTCCCATTAGCTAGCTTTTTAATTGGTTTGATCAATTAAAGGTGGTTTTTTACTCAATAATTTTTTTAGAATCTTGGGCTGCAGGGGAGGTTTGATGGCAATGATGGTTGGATGCTACTTTTTATTTTTCTCTCTTTCTTCCCCTCGATGTACCCCGTTTCGAGTTTTATAAAATCGTTTCGTTTTGTCGAGCAAAAAAAAAATTGATGGTTTGCGAATGCATTTAAATTTTCTTCGCTATAGTTTTTTTTTTTATCAGCAAAAGTTAATTAAAATTTTTTCTTCGCTATAGTTATTGGTAGTTGATTTGGTGCTCCTCAATCTCATTCCCAATTTTTCCCTTGTAAGGATCGAAGTGAGGTATGTCCTCAATGAGTGGAAAAAAAAAAAAAAACTAACAAATACCATCTAAGGGGAAAAAAAAATTTCTCAGCAAACGGAACTTTTTATATTAACTCGAAGGGTACAATAATGGGAAAACAGGAAATAGAAAACACTGACTAGCCCATCCAATAGAAAGTTGGACAGCCACTACACCTCAACAAGAACTACAATTTGAGCTTACGGATCCCATCAAGAAACAACTTAAACTCTTCCACCAAATAAACC
Source organism: Rhododendron simsii (assembly GCA_014282245.1). Taxonomy (NCBI): domain Eukaryota; kingdom Viridiplantae; phylum Streptophyta; class Magnoliopsida; order Ericales; family Ericaceae; genus Rhododendron; species Rhododendron simsii. Next base: position 7,386 of record WJXA01000087.1, on the reverse strand, counting down.
TTAATGCCGAACTTGGACTTCGTCCACATTGCGACTCTTGTTTTCACCAATTCCCCTACTACCTCAACGTTCAAGGTTGCATTGTTAAATACAAGGTCATTCCGGGCGAGCCACATGGACCACAGGGTGGCGAAGAATGAAGCTTCCCATATATTTTTCTCCAAATTCCTAAACCCATTGTCAAACCACCATAGAGCCAAATCTGACAACGAATTGGGACAGACCCACGAAACATGCCACCAATCCAGAATTAGAGACCAAACATTCCAAGAGAAAATACAGTGCAGGAAAAGATGATCCGGAGATTCTAAGCGAAATTTGATCACCATACATACTAACCCAAAACCCCAAAGGAGGATTTTTTATTTTTTATTTTTTTGAATGAGGTTATAATAAATCAACATAATCCTATTTTGAAATACTACTAGTTGAAACTTTTCGTAATGACTGATCAGAACTTGAAAAAGAATTGGCATTTTATTTCTATTGTGAAACTAAGTCGCGGAGTAAGCGTTGTTGATCACATTAAAACGTATAAGAAACTCATGAGATCGTAGATATCGATCATATAATACACAATCACAAAAAAAAAGAAAAAAAGAGAGATCATATTTGTATTTGTTTTACAGTACTAGTCAAGATTGATGACACCAACAACTTGTGGAGTTTTGCCTTGAATATGTAGCGAGAGTACCAGAAACCAAGTTTTGGAACATTCTAGTTTTCTAGTCCAGACCAGAGTCACAGTGGCCCGGACTAGCGAGACAGTTTTGCACGAGTACAGACATTCTGATTTTCTGGTCCGGACCAGAGTCATGGTGGTCCGGACTAGAGGGCAGCTTTTTTGCCGGTTTGTTGTTTTGTTATGGTTTTTTGGTCCTCTATTATAAATAGGGGGTTTGGGGGCTGCTAGGTTTATGTTCTTTTGTTCAAGGACTTAGATATTATGGTTTTGTTAATCTTTTAGGATTCTACCAAAGGTTTGTGTCTCTCTTTTGGATTCCACCAGAGATTTATCCCTAGATATCTGTTTAGTGCTTCATTAAAAGTTACGGATATATATATATATATATATATATATATATATATATATATCCGTAACAGTAACAGTAACAGCAATTATATTAAACAGTTATAAATAGTAAAAGTAAAAGCTGACTGATTTCAATTATGAACAGTGAATGAACAGTAGTGTAAATAGTAGATTCGTGAGTGAATAGTAGAGTGAGCAGTACTATGAATAGTAAGTTTCGTGAATGAATAGTATTGTGAATAGTACTACAAAAATGAATAGTAGTAGTAATGCAGTTTTACTGGAAATTGAATAGGTAAGCTGAACAATCTCAGACTTACAGTGATTACAGAAGTAGAACTTCAATCTTGACTAAAGTATGGGCACAATTGTTGTAAACCCAAACTTGTTTAACCTCTCTAATCCTAAAGAAACTTAGTAGAAAGCTTGAAACTTGTTCAAAGCTTTTTCTAAGAAAACTTGAATACAACTGATTTCTCGGATCCTTTTATAGAGTAAGGACCTGAGATTTACAAGTGCTGAATGTCTCAGCCATGTGACTAAAGTAGGTGACTTTTGACTAAAGTAGGTGACTTTTCTCTTTCGGTGGAGAAATAATGACTAAAGTAGGTGACTGTTCTGCTTTCGGTGCTGATGGGGCCCAAAGCAGAAATGATTGTAGCTGCTTTCAGTGTAGATGTGACCAAAGGTAGAAATGATTGACTGTGGCTGCTTTTGGTGAAAGCAGAGATAATTGTTGACTTGTTGGTACTAAACTGGCAAAAGGCAGGGACACTTGTGACTAGAATTCCATCATGTTGTCCAAATTCTAGAATTCTTCATGAGTAAGATTGTTCCAATAGTCTTGCCCATTGTCTTCACTGCTGATTTCTGGGCTGGATTCTTGGTCTTCAGATTGGTGACTAAAATTATTATCCCAATAATCCTTGTAGTCTTTGACTAGTTTTTGAAACTTCGTGTAAAAGATAAATGGAACTTCTTGAATAGGGTCAGTAGACTTGATTTTTTGAATAGAATCTTCACAAATTAAATAATACCTTCCTTCCTGGAAATAATCATCATTTCCAAGATTACTTGCAATTGTCTTGGCTCTGTGGTGCTTGATTTGAGCTCTAATAGGCTTGGAACATGGCCAGGGGCATTCGTCTTCAATAAGATCAATAGGTGTATGTAGTCTGCTGAATGGCCAATTAGTAGAGAGATACATGACATGTTGTGCTAATATCACATTCCCTGTGTTGGTCCATTTTGGCATCTTACTTGTGATTAAAACTTGGCATTTCATCATCCTATGTTTAGCAAAAACATTGTTAATACATGTGGCTAATTTCCTGGTGACTCGGTCAGTTTGTTCTGGGGAAGTAAAGATTAATTGTCTAAGGAATCCATGGTCTAGTAGGGTCATTGGGCTAACTTGGATAGTTTTTTCCTTGTATGAAAGAACAAGGTCTTGAAAGTGTTGCATATGGATACAGGCTTTGGTGACACTAAAGATTAATTGGCATTGGCAATCATATCTTTCTAACGGGGTTTCAATACATAATGGGTTAGTTTTGGGCAGGTGACTCGGTCTTGGTCATTGCAATAGTGGGTTTCCCAAGTGATTGATAATCCTGGGGGTGGTTGACTGGCTAGTTTAGCAAGGGTTTCAAATAGAAATTCCTAAAAATGGTGGCCATCTTGCTTGGCTAAATGTTGAATATGGTTTACTATTTCAGTTGGTAGGGATGTGGGTATAAGGGATAATGATTGTGGCAAAGCTAGGGCTTTGGATGCCATTTTTGGAATGGTTCCATTACACACACGCTTTCACCATCATCCAGTGGGGATGACTGCACATTTACACCTTTACTAGCATCCAGTGGGGATGATAGTTTTTTCTCCACTTTTACCAGTGGGGTAAAAGGGGTCTTCCCTTTACCATCTTTTGACTGTTGCAGTATAGTTACTTTTGCTGTGAGTTGGATATTTTCAGTAATCTGCTGGTGGTACCTGCAGTTTAAATCAGTAAATTTGCAAGCCATTGTTTGGCAATGTTCACAGGAGGGGGAGTTAGTATATGGAGTACTGCTCGATGGGTTAATCGAAACTCCACCCAAAGAACTAGGGAAAACAACTCCACTAGTTTGTTGATTAAAATAAATACTTAAACTATTTAAGCTGTCTAAGAATTTACGATTATCCCCACTCGTGTTCCATAGATTGTCTAGGAGATATTGCTGGGTTTCATCCATGCTGGCTAAGTAATTTAGCTTCCTAAATTTTGTGCTTGCTCCTTCAGGAAATACTGGCAGAAGGATTTTCCCAAAGGGAATGACCTTCTGTTGACTTTGAGACATCTGTAAGAGAATCAAATAAATCATTAGTAGGATAAATAGAGCAATTTTGTAGCTGACTTAATTCATCTTTATCTGGTGTTGATAGAAATTCAAAATTAATCTTTTGATCAAAAGACGTAGTAATGATATGGTTACTAGTGACTGTGAATGGATAGAGTAAGTAAATAAAAGGCATTCCTAAAATTACTTTGTCTGTTAAATTTTTGACTAAAACAAACGAAGTTTTGAAACTAATCTTATTTTGGCAAATATTTACTTCAGGTAATTTATATTTAATTATCATTTTACTACCATTTGCAGAACTCAATCGTTCAGTTGTTTCTTGATAATATTTAGTAGGAACTAGGCTTTCTTGAATACAATTTAGATCTGCTCCTGTGTCAATGAGAGCAGTGACTGTTATTCTGTAATCTCCTACTTTTAATTCAACACTAGTATGCCATTTCTGTATGTTTATTCGATTGATTATATTTAATCTGTGACTATCTTGATCACTATTGTCTTGATCAATTTTTCTTTCTTGAGTAGGGTTTTGGTCTTGATTATCATCTTCTAAGGATTCTTCAGAAGATGAATTGTCCTTTTTCTTTCGGTAAAATTTATTAGTTAATGTTGGAAGTTGGTTTTTAATTCTTACAATATCCTGTTTAATAAGATTTATTTCATGCTGTAGATCATGTAAAGTGATTTCTTTAGTAATTTTGTTAAATCTTTCTATAGTAGCATTAAGGCTTACTATTGGTTTATTATACTGGGGTTGTTTGCCTTGTTGTATCAAGAGTTGTTTGAGTTTTTTAAGTTATTGTTGTTTTAATTCTGAATCATCAATTTTACTAATTAGATCAATTAATAATTCTTCTTCTGGTAATTCTTTGGTAAGTACATTTATTATCTTTGTGCAACAATTGTTAGTACAACCTATTTTAATTTGATCATCACTTAATTGGACTATTATTAGGAGAATGGTAATCTGAGGATGAAGTAGCAATATCTTCGTCTTCAGAACTACTTAAATTTGCAATCCTAAAGATTTCCAAAATCTGCTGTTTATCATTATCAGATATATTAAGTTGACTGATTTTTGCTTGGACTTTACAATCAGTTTTGTAATGTCCTTTTTTACCACAGTTGTAACATGTAATATTATTTTTATCAGTAATTTTATTTTTATTCTTTTGACTTTTGGGTTTTTCATAATATTTTTCTTTAGATGGTGTAGATTTATTATACTTGGAATACCTGTAACGCCCCAAGCAGATCACTGGCCCAGTACCCTGATTTTGATCCACCAGCCACACCACATGGCCCAAAAGCTTAAGCACAAGGTACTAGTAGTAGCCCACGAGGTTTGTTATATGCCCAAGATCATCCATGTAGACTTCCGATGTGGGACGGGGTGTTACATCATACTCCCATTGCTTGTGAACCGTTGGATCTTATTTCTTTAATCCCAGCCATTGGTAGAGAAATCCTTCTCTCTCCCCATTACCTCCCATTACCAGTTAACGTGAAATATTTGAGAGCCCTAAAATTATTTTGGCCCCTCCTCCCTCCCGCCTCTTTCTCCTCTCCACGCCGCTCTCCTCTGTCCACGGCTCCTCCACCTCCACATCTCTCTCCTCTGCACAGTCGACGACGGAAACCTCCATAGCTCTTCCACCTCCACAGCCCCTAAGCAAACGACGAAAAGCCCTCTCTCGTCCTTAACAGATGATCACAACGAAAAGCCCTCTCCTCCATTGTGCTAGGTATTTCTCTCTCACTCTCTAGAACACACAACCACCACTACAAAACACAAACACCTCTGCAACGCCACGCGTATTGAGGCCATTGTGAACTGGGTTTGTGGGCTCTGCCCCTTTCTCACCAAATGTCACAGATTGGGCGAGTTATTGGCGAGAATGGGTGAGATAGGGCTTAGTTCGTACCAAAACTTAGGGTTTTGCTCCAAAATGTCGGCCATTGCCATTCTCAACCACGACAAGTTCCTCACTTCCCTAATTATAAGATAAAAATTGTTTCTTGCTTTTGATTTATTTTTTTCTCCAAAATTGAATTGAAAACCTTTTTTGTTCCATGTACTTTGGAAGTGAAATCTGAATAAATTCCTCCATGTTTCATGGACCGACTGGCAACGACTTGTTAAGGTGGGAATAATCTATCATCGTCTTTAAGAATTAGATAATAATTTAATGGGAAATCAGTCAATTAGATAATAATTTCACGGTGTGCCTAATCCCTAAGTTTTGTCCAGATAAAGAGAGAAAGACACTGATGATTGTTTCTCAGCATTTTTGTCTGAGAAAGAGATGTAGCAGTTTAGATGCATTATTTATTTTCAGTCGCACATGGCACTCGTTATCCATATTATCAAATTGGAGGGATTACTTGATCCTATACCATTTCAGAATTTTGAAAATGATCAACCAAGTTTCTGTTCATTTTTTCTGGGTTATTGTTGGTAACAATTTGGTGTCTGAAAGTTGATACCAACATTTGCCTTGGAGAATTTTACTTTGCAAGTAAACCACTCCCATCACCCTTGGTTTTTAGGACCAGCACCAAGCAACGAAACAATTACTGAAATATGCCCTCCTCAAGCATCGCCCCTGTTGCTTTTAAAACTTTTGTTGGTTTAGCAATCACCACCAATCTCCCCATACTGTATTCGTCCTCTTTTTCTTTTGTTGACCATGAGGATGGCTTTTACTCAAGTAACAGAATAAAGTTTGCCATATATGGGGAATCCTGCTAGTGCCTAAAAGCTTACGCAACTAGTTTATTTCCTCTGTTACTTTTGGAATCCTTGCTCAGTTCTTTTCACTATTTTAACATTGTGGCCAAGAAAATGGAAATTATCCCCTTTGGACATGTTATGGTGTCCCTATGGATATATTGAGATTAATTTTTTTTATTATTTTGATAGGGAAAAGAACCATCTCACAAGGAGTTCATTCTACCATAATGGAGTGATGTGGTGTGTCCTTTTAGAAAATGCTATGTAGTTAGTATCAGACTGGTTGTTTCATGACCATGGTATTTGTGAATCTGTGAAATTTGTTTGACCTTTGTTTAGTTGTTTTGATGGATTAATGGATAGTGGATACTATCATACTAATTCTTGTATCACTTGTTTAATGCATCAGGTGGTGCCTTTTTTGCCAGTAACACGGAAATGGACAACCATTTTTTGGCGCGTTATCGACTCAAGGCATTTTGGCGTTGGGGTTTTTTGATGGATCATCCTATTTTGTGATGCTACTGATATATAGTTATATGTTTAGAGATTGGAAGCAAATACATTGTATACTCTCCAAGATGAATGTGATAGAAGGCTCTTTTTGTATACTCTCCAAGCAAAGACATTCTATACTCTTCATATCGTATACTCTCCAAGATGAATGTGATAGAAGGCTCTTTTTTTTTAATCAAATGTTGATGTGCCTTGGTGGCTCTTGTTGTTTGATCAATAGTGACCTTGTTTGGTACTTATCAAAAATAAAATAAAATAGTGACCTTGTTTGGTATGTTCGTGGTGTTGTTGTTAGGTATGCCATGAATAGATTGTACATACCATTTCAAATACCATAATTGCTATATAAACAGGGTGTGCTAACTAAAAATTGGGCATACTTACCACAAAAAATGGGAAAATAATTGTACGTACATTATAGTGGGTATGACATAAATCAGGAGTACTTACAATTCCCGTAACCATACTTACCACAAATACAGGGTTTATTTACTAAAAACTAGACATTTCGACATGGGTGTGCTACCATGTAGAGGGAAGGATTTCGACATGAGTGTGCTGCCATTTTTCGCCACAATTACAGGGTTTACTTACTAAAAGCTTGGCTTTGAAAATTAAGAATCACAACTGAGTACGATTTCAATCCGTAATAAGTGCTACCATATAAAGTGGTATGTATTGCCCTAAACAATGGTAAGCGTAACCATAAAATATTGTAAAAATGTGAAAAAGCTTAATTAGATTATTGTGAAAACACTTAA